>QLOD02143042.1:6633-17556 GCA_003260245.2 Sideroxylon spinosum | reverse complement strand
AAAGTTAAAACAAAACTACGCTTTAAAACACTGATTTGTAGGGTGCATTTAAAGCACTAATCACTAGCCAGACGCGTACCAAAAATACAACCGATCGAAGTAGTTTCAAACTGCAAAGGGTAGATGACTACTACCCAAAAAGCGATGGCTTACATGTTACATTTCTGGAAAGTTGCAGAGCTGCAGCAATAGTGTCTGGATACGTGGGTTTGGAATTGTATAAATTAGTATAAATTTATGTAAATTATAACATAATAATCCATATTATGAGTAAAACGATTTAAGTTTTATAAAAATTTGTAAAGATTTGAAAATTTCCAAATGACCCTACAGAGCAGAAGTAGTGGGGGAATAACTCGTTTCCAAAGCTGTAGCAATGGTGGGAATTGATAACTCATTCGAAAATAAGTAAATAAATAAATAAATAAAGAACTAGAAGAAGTTGGTTAATTGCTGGGGCCTTAATTGTCGAAACTCGGGACCGTTTTCCCAGTGGTAGCATCCACCGGCGGATCCAGAAATTTGAGTCAGTATAAATCAAAAACACAGATAAAATTTTAAATTTTAAATAAATGTATAAAATACAATAAAATGTAAAATATTATATATTAATATTAAAATTTTTTCACATAAAATAACATTTAAATTAACAAACACAAGATATAATAATCCTTTTTGTGCTTCTATATTCTAAAAAGGTTGCAATTTTTTTCTTTTATAAAAATGGAATGACTATTTTTAATTATTTGATTATCAATTTAAATAATGTTAGAATAAAATAATATTAATTTAAATTTATTTAAAATAAAATCAAATGAAATTTTTTTGAAAGTAGAGTGGAATATAAATAGAAAATAATATTTGATACAATTGGAACAAGATACATATAACAAGTTACTGAGAAAAAAATTAAAATATGATACAATATAAATATATAAAATCCAAATTAACACGATTTAAGATATATATAACAAGTTACTGAGAAAAAATTAAAATATGATACAATATAAATATATAAAATCAAAATTAACACGATTTAATATAATTGGACTTGATTATAAAATAAATTAATTATTGAATATACTTATTAAATTTTGAAATATGTAAATATTTACACAAATGAATCACTATCATTTAGGATAAATATAGTTAAAAGTCACCAGTGATATAATGGATATGTTTGGAGTGACACAAAATGAAATAAAAGTGAGATAAATATGAATTTATAATGTATGTAGTGAAACAAAAATTAGATAAATTTTAAAGATTTTTAGGGGTTTTTCAAATATCTTTGATGCCAAATGCTTCGAATATAATTTAATTTATTTTATTTTTCAACATTGACGGTGACACACTCTAAAGGGTGGGTCCGCCAGTAGCATCACTGTTTAAAGAGGTATTTTTAGAAAGGACACTTTTCGTGATAGAGCGTCAAGGAAACCTCGGTGTACAAAAGAAAGATTATGAGAAGAATTCATACTAGAGACTTATGAGAAGAATAGTCAAATAGCCTATGGGAGAGAAGATGAGTTTATTACAAAAGAAAGATGAGCTGACAGAGAGTGTGCAAATTCAAGTCATCGTGTAGGTAGATATTATAGAGTTTGCCGAGTTAGGGTTGCGGCAAAGACAATTGTGGTGCATCCGAATGCTGCAGAAATATAGACTTGCCGACGGACTCATCACAGCAGGAAGAACAAATGGTACGTAATGAATTAACTTCAAATTTCATAAATTTTAATGAAACCACAATTGTCTTACGTTGAAAAGTAGTTGAAGACTGAGATAGTTTAAAAGCGTTTCTATCTCTCTCTTTAGCACTATATGTTTTAAAACCACGAAGACATTAACGAGACTCAGGTTAAAAGTGTTTCAGTGGGAGCAATACCAGCACGAGTGATTCTTAAGAAATAGTTAACCAAACCCAAAACGAACAATATTTGCCAAATAGGCTTACAATATACGGACGAAAATAGATCATCATCACACTTATTTATTTTTTTTGGTTTCATATGAATTTGATGGATTCATTTTCCCGATTTAGTTAATCTCCTTAATTTTATTGCTGCATTTTTTTTTTCCTTTTAAAGCAAAGGATGAATTCATAAAACTTAGGAAGTATAAAAATATAAAGTGTGGTGGCTTTGCAGTTAAGGTTCTGTGGTGTGTTACTTCACCCTTGGATCATGCATGGGTGTACTCCATAGAGACTTACTGTGTATTCCTGATACGTTTGAATTTAGACAGGAAGAAGAAAATAAATAGAGGTTTCGTGATTTTTAACTGTCTAATTTTCCATAAATAGTCTTATACTGTTAGAATGCTAACAAGCAGTGTTAAAAAATAGGAGGGAAAAAGAAAAAAAGCCACAACCCTTAAAGACCAGCTCTTCCTGGCTTATTAATTAATTCTCTAGGACTGGATCTGCTCCTTGGACTCATTGCTATTGCTGGAGACCTTGACACTCCAAACTGCACTCGACTAATAAATGATAAAAACTTTGGATTTTATAAATGCTAAATGAGGTTGGACAAATGAACCAGTTTTCAATTTCCTCCCCTTTTGGATGATCGATTTTCTCAGTTTAGATAATAGGTTATGTCTTTTTTTTTTTGTTATTTCTGCTCACTCTAATTTTGATCTAATTTGGCTCCCACACATAATTCATGATTTGGGTTTTATCACTCTTGCACTTACCAGTGTTTGTATATATGTGACTAAATTAAAATAATTGATTTTTTTTTCTCAATTTATCTTCAATTAATACTGCTTTTACTAAAATCTCATGAAATCGATATTTTCTAATCTTAGTTTATCTTTTAGTTCATCACATTCTATCCTATTATTCTGCTACACTCATTTTATTAAAATATTGCTTTCTAATTGACTAGTGATTTTATTGCATGTGAATTTGTGAAGTGAGAAAGAGCCCAATTTATATCTTCCAAGCCATGGGGTCTTCCAATACCTCATTCCGTCACTCATTGACCTCCTAGGATTGAAGTATCAAGGCAAGACAAAGAACCCATTTGAAACACACCCTCTCAACATGTGGATTTTCTACATATCCATATCCATCTACTCTCTTGCACTGGGACTTCCCACGGAAATGCAAATCAGAATCAACAGTACCGGTGCAACTTTCTCTCGAGCGATGGTTTGTGTTGTTATTGTGTTCGGAGCTCTTTCCTCGGTCTCTCTACTATCAATCTTTCTCCCCAGTTTGATTGGCCAACTAATTATTTTCATTGTGTGGGCATTTTTGCCTATATTTCTAGCACGAGATTATTCAAGCGACTTTATCATTGTATCTGCCAGAGAAGTGCCAATGCAAACTACATGGGTGCATGCTAAAGCATTTACTGATCAGTCTGCAAGAAGGAACCTCACGGTGCAGTCCGCAGTCGTCTTTTCCCACTACATTATGATCCTCCCCAGCCATGTGTTGATGGCTTTGTGGCTTTATCTGGTTGGGATATGTATACATGTATATAAGAATTTCATCCACATATAAAAAAAAATATCCTAGTCTTTAGGATTTTTAGTTAGGGCGTTTGAAGTGATAAAATTTATGATAATTTATGAATTCGTAAACTATATTTTCAAATAAAAAACAAAAAATTTATAAAAATTTTTAAAATTTTTCAGAATTTTCTTACACTCTTTCGTAACGCCAAACACGCAAAAGTGTAACTGTCAAGTAAGAACTCATTTAATTTTTTTTTTTTTAAGTTATAGACAAAATTACTCTCATCTCATCTCCTATTCTATTTTTTTTTTCAATAAAGACTCCTCTCTATTTCTCCTTAAAAACTCAACTATTTCATGTTTAATTCTTAAATTTAAAGTATGTTCAATATGCTCACTTAATTTACAAATAAATTTTTTATTATTCATCCCATATTTTTTTTTTCACAATTTGCACAATTAAAAACCAAAAAAAAAAAAAAAAAAATTTTAAAATACCCAATCAATAACCTAATAAATAAAAAAACATTTACTATTTAATATTTTTGATCTGTATGCTTAATTTTATTTTTATATTCTTAAGATTTTATATATTCTTAAGTTTTATATTCTTGTGTTGATTTCTGGAGAACGTAGTTTATATTTACCTAATATACAAGAGCTTACTCTTTCCACGTTGTGTAGTGCCTTTGTTCATGCTATTATATATGTTATGCATTAACTTATAGAATGGCTATTTTGTTTGATAATGTATATATTATTTCAGATAAGTACTTTCTTCGGCTTTCTATTGTCTTTTAGTTCTATCGCTACGAGAAACAACACCTTCGCCGAACCATTTTTGATTGCCAGTTAGCCGCTGAACCTTATCCCGGTGGTTTTTCTGTTGCCGACCAAATTGGTATTTGGTCGCTAAAAATAAACATTCACCGACCAACTTTTGGTCATAAAAGTTTGATACCTTCATCCACCAATTAATTAATAAACAGTAAATTTTCAGCGATTAATTGGCACTACATATTTACTATTTATATATTAATATGATACTTTTACTAGGTTCAAGGATTATAGTAGATAAATACCCTATAGTCTATGTAGTTAAAGAATAAAGAGTTGGGATGCACATCATCAAAGGCTTGGTATGTACGTCACAGAATCATTAAGAGATTTGTATCAATAAATCAGAACCATTAAATCATTTAAAGAAAACCAAAATTATATCTTACTCATTTATTATTGAACTGCATTCCCCTTGGAACCCACTTTTATTGGCTGATTAGTTGTTAAAGGATTTATAGTATGTTTGGTTGGATGGAAAATAGGATGGAAAATAGGAGGAAGGATAATATTTCATTTCCTTTGTTTATTGAAAGGAAAAGTGAAGATAAAGGAAAATAGGATGGAAAGGTAGGTGGAAAATAGGAGGTGGGTCCCACCTATTTTTTATTCTTTCAAATTTGGGAGGAAAAGAGGAGAGAGAGATGGGAAGAGAAGAGAGAAAAGTTTGATAAAAAATATAAAAAAGTGGGCCCTATATTACATAAAATAATTTTTAATTCAAAAAAATAAATTATAACATATGTATAAATATATATTCCTTTTCCTTTCTTTCACTTTTCTACTCAACCAAACATATTTTCTTATTCCCACTTTTCTTTCATTCCAAATCTCTTTTGTTCCAAATGTGCTCTTATTTTTAATGATTAGTTGGTTGTTGAAAGTGAATTTTTAGGGACTAGTTCGTCACTAAATCTTTGCTATTTTTCAAAATTATATGATATCTTCACCGATCAATGATCACTAAAGGTTAAACATAAATTTTGCCCCATACTTATTTTTGTGGTTTTTTAATTATTTTTTGTGTAAAAATAATAATTAAATTAATAACATCTACATCATATAGACACAACAACCATATAAATAAATCAAAATTCACAATTTTAATTACAAAATGTAACCACCACCAAATCAAAAATTACAGTTAATAATAATTTAGTACTAAACAAAGATCCATTACAAGATCAAAGTCACAACAACTAAAAACTTGTTAGCTATAATTCAAATCCTTGAACACCAAGAAGAAAAGTAATACGTAACTTGAAAATAAACGAGTTTAGATCTTCAACTACATCTGATTTGCAGTGGTTTCCAATTGTTACCACCAGTACCTGTAATATTATGTGAAAAATTTAAATGATGATCATAGACATATATAAGATGTGTTTGGTGTATTAAAAAACAGTGAAAATTTAAAAAATTTCTGAAAACTTTAAAAGTTATTTAATTTTTATTTTACACGAATTATGAATTTATAAATTATCTCAAATTGTCTTATTTTTTATCATTTTAAACACATTTATAGAGATAAAAGATGAGATTACAATACGTAGGCAATAGGTTAAAGTTTTTCAATAATTTATGAGATAAAAAATGAAACAAACGAGTTGTACCACTAAATTTCAAACCGCCCCATTTTTTTCTACAAATTCCCTAAGCCGTGGGGGAGGTGTCAGTGCTTGTCTGACAGAAACAAAGGGAATGCGCAATGAACACTAAGGTTATATTTGGAACATAGATTTGTGGTAGAAAAGAAGAAAGTGAAAAGAAATAATAGGAACACAAAGTAAAAAATTTAAATTTATTTTATTTTTTTAATGAGTTAGAAAAATAAGACTAATATGTACAAATATTTATTAACAAAATATGACGTTTGCTTGATTAACTATACAAAAAGTATACAAATTATAAATTTTATTTTTCTTCCAGCAATTCGTGTTACAACGTAGCATGAGTGACCAGATTCTACTATCACAACCGTTGGACAATCTAACACCAGGAAAAATTATAAAATTCCATAGCCTGTCACCAAAAAATTCCAAAATCAGTTCTTTATTGAGAGTGCAGACTCCACAAATACTTTTTCAAGAGAGAGACTAGGCTGCTCCACTCCAAAACCGTCTCCATTCAAAGACTCAGTTGGCATATGGCACCTTTATCGTCTAATATTCTTGACTCTCTGCATTGTTTTTACTCCAACGGTAAAGTCATCTTTTATAATAGGGAGATAATTGTGCGTGCACCACACATCTCAAACACCCTCTAATTAAATCATTTTTTTATTTTTTTCTTGAAAACTATGAAGGTTCTATACTTTACACAAACCATTGTCGAGGGAGGAAGAGGGGAAGGTTGATATTGACTTCAATATCAGCTCCCGAACAATAAGTTTAGAGATCGTTGAATTAAAATTTAACAGTTTAAATACATTTATTTATTTTTAATTTTTTTAATCTACAAAAACGTAAATATATCTTACTTACACACGACTGTTCTAAAACTGACATCAGTTTTAATTTCAACCACCCCAAATCTCTAGAGCCTTTCCAGATCTCGTCAAAATATCACAACGCTAAGGGACCGTTTAATAACACTATCGTTTTTTCTATTTTTGTTTTTTTGTTTATAGTTTCTATTTTTTTTCTGAAATGAATCTGAACCACCAATTAATGTTTTCTTTAGTTCTCACTTGTATGAATCTGAACCACTTTATGAACAGATTGAGACAAAGAAACTTCTTACATTTCCAGAAAGCAAAATGAAATAACAAATGAGAAAAAATTTTCATCTTCTTCTTCTTATTTCCCACCACCAACCCCTTCAGATGTGGGAGTTACTCCAATCAGTGAACAATCATATAAAAGAAAAATCTACAAAAGAACCCCTTCCCCCAAAAATGAAGAATTTGGTGTAACAGCTTAAAAGGTGGTACAAAAGTAGTCTCCATTGTGACTCCTCTTGTGTTAGAACTGTTTCTTTGCCTTCTAACCAACTCCAATAGGAGAGGATCACCGGCTGCCATAATTCCAGTCAGCTTTATAAAGTTTTTCTCACTCGAAATGTTCCATGGATGAATTGCAGGTACTTCAGCAGAATATGAGGTCAATGAAGTAGTAGGAGGTGGTTTTTGTCAATGAATCATTGTATTGAACACCGAGTCAAAATTCTGAGGTGAGTCCATCGCTGCAAAGAACATGGGTATTGCAACCTTCTGATAGATATCTAGATCCCCAACTAGATTTACATGATTTACAAAGTGTCAGCTACAAAGTGCCTAGGAATGTAGAATACCTCAGAATTGCATATGGCAATGCTCTGATCGCTCGAAGATTCCTTGTAACTCACTTGAAAATGAACTGGCAACAAGCTCGCAAATTTCTTTACCATTTCTGCTTGTCCTGTAAACCAATCTGAGTTGCCATCGGGTTTCATAGTAGTCCAGGATTCAGAAAACTGAATGGCATTCAACTTTGTAAGAATGAGAAATCATTTGTTCTATTTCATAAAGTTTTCCCTCCACCAGATAATAATAAACAGTAAAAATGGAAAAGAAGCACTCTAAGAGTGTACTTTTCTAACCATGCATAACTGGAAATACGTTAAGACATTTTGCAAACCTAACAAAGAAAAAAAATGAAAATAAAGATAAAGAGGAAAGAGATGTTTCGAAGTTCATATTATCTCATCAGTGATCTAAAGCTTAGTCTAATCGTCTGCTTGCAGTAGGTTCCAGTAATTAAGAATCTTATCAATGTTATCATCCCGAATCTATGAAATATAGTTGGTGGATGCCTGTAAACAGGGTTTGACAATACTATCAAGAAATAAGATGAGAGAAATGTGAATGTGATTTAACAAACATTGGTTGATTATGAATGTGATGCACAACCAAAATGAAGAGAACTGTTATGATGTTAACATTACACCTATTACCTGAATGATAACAAAAATTAACACCAGTCAACAAATCATGCTTCTAAGACGAGAGTACAGGTACTAAATAAAGCCTAAAAGCAAAACTCAACTCAATTCAACTAAAAACAATAATAATAATAAAATAAAATAAAATTTAAGCCTGAGAGATCCACTCTCGTGACCAAATCCTTACAAAATAAATCTTTCTTGACTTGTGCCGAACATATTGACCTCTCAACACGTGGAGTGATAAGTTATGGAATTGTGCAGCGGTGGAATCGGCGGGGATTTGGACCCATACCTAAGAATTAGATATGATTATTCCAATCAAGGAAACTCGTCTTATCAGCTTGGCGGTTGGTCCCAAGATTTGATTCTTCTAGTCAAGGATGCTAGTCCTTTCAACCCGAGGGCTGGTCCCAAGATATTAGGGAAGAGGATTCGGATCTAGGAGTTTGGGATTGTAAGCCCCTAACTCCAAGCCAAATCCAACTCACCTAATCTTGTGACGTTAAAAATTGAACTCATTAGTATTACGAATAGTCATTTTAAAAATCAGACTGGATTAGTTGGTTGAATTGGCAACTAATTCGAGAAACAGTTTAGTCAACTCTTTGTAACTTTTTTTTTTAAGGGATGGTCGTTTTAAAAATCAGATTGGACCGATTGGTTGAACCAAAAACTCGTTTAAGAAACAGTTTAGTCAACCCTCTATAATTTTTGTTTTTTGGGAAATCGTTTTAAAAATCAGACCGGACCGATTGGTTGAACTGATAACTAATTCAAGATCAATTTAGTCAACCCTTCATAATTTTTTTTTCTTTTTTTGGGGAAGGTGGGGTTGAGTGGGTTGTGAAGCCTACCAAAACATTTCGAATCAGGGTTAAACAAGCAAACCATTCCTCATTCGATGGAACTGACCGGTTCAATTACAACACAAAATTTACTTTTTTTTTTTTGCGCCCCGGGGGGGGGGGATTTTCTCGTCGAAGGCAATTTTAATTTAACAAAGCCACTTTGGCATTAAAATTTCAATAACTTGGGTTAGCGCTATTGTTTGACAAGGCATACTTATATAACTTTGGAATTAAATCCAAAGCCCAACGACCTAATGAATGACATTTGATAGGCTTTCATTTTATAATGGCCAAGCATGAAGCTTTTGAGTTCTCAAAACATGTGAGGCAAACTAAACTTCTTGAAATATATTTGTTGTAAATAAAATAACAACAAAAATGAAGAATTTATTAGCAATATTAATATAAATTTATCATATTATTATTTTAAAATTAATTATTTTAAATATATAAATGAAATTACAGTTTAATAACCGTTTAACTAAGGAGGAACCGATGACCCATTCACCCGATCACTTTTCTGGTTTGTTGAATGATTGGATTCTCAAAACATAACCCAATAGATACACTAATCAATTCTCTGTGGTTTCAAGGAATGCACCGCATGAATGAAGGTTTTTAGATTTAATTATAATGATCTAAAGGTTTTCATTTAATTTAGTTAAAATTAATTTTAAAATAAAAATAAAAATTATAATAAAATCTAATTAAAATACAATTAATACAGAATATAAAAAGTTATACATTACTGAAGTGTGGAACCTTTCTCGGGTTTGTTGAATGGTCTGATTTTCAAAACATTGCCTAATAGGTGTGCGTGATCTTGGCAATGTCCAGCATTCTCACCAATCAACTCTACATCAAAATGTCTCCCTGTATCGTTGTCCATCACGTCACCACGATCATCCACACAAAAATCTTCTTTGCACCATGTTGGATGATTGCAAATAAATACCCAACAGTTTTTCTAAGATATGAATCTTAAGGCAAGTAATCAGAAACCCTAAACCCCCAGTTGACCTTGTTTTTCCAGTGATTTGAGTTTCCAAACCGGAGGGTTCTTCGAATTCCCAGTTCCAAGCACTTGCCACCGTTTGATCGTTGCGAGGTTTGAAGCGAATCGGTCCGGTAATTCGACACAGACACCACGATCCACCGCTCGGTTTGGAAGGTCGCGTAAGGCAAAGACTTATCGTTGATGGGTTCGATCGAATTCCAGCTGGCAGTTGATTCGAGATGCAATCTTCTCCAGCCGTGTGGACTGGGACTGGAAGCGGAGGATATATAACGAGGAAAAGTCAAACCCAAAAAAATTTCAAATCCACTACCATAATTACAAAGATACAACCTCGTAATTGATTCGTATATTATCGAACCTTTACTTTGTCTCCCTGACTCATGAACTTCAAAAGAAAATTCTTTGAAAAACTAACCGAACCCTCCATAAATTGCTGAATCCAAAACCCTAAGGTTCATTTGGTTTATTTTTTTTCTGTTTTTTATTTTTGTTTTTTATTTTCTATTTTTAGTTTATTTTTTATTTTATACTTTCAAACATAAAGAAAACAGTTCAAATATATTTGGTTACTTGTGTTTTCAAAATTTGTTTTAGAAAACAGAAAATGAGCTTACACATAAAATGAAAAATAACAAAAATTCATTTTGAGCGTTTTCAATCCAAAATAAGAAAAATCTCAAAATAAGGAAAATAGAGCATTTTTTACTTCCTTATTTTGAGATTTTTAACACATAAAACGAAAACAAAAAACAAAAAATAAGAAAACAAACCAAATACCACCTAAAAATTTTGAAATCGCATCCACAAAATGTTCTAATGATGAGAGAA
>QLOD02143013.1:0-17579 GCA_003260245.2 Sideroxylon spinosum | reverse complement strand
TCAGCTATAACTTCAGCTACGTAACTCATTTTCTTGTTATGATTTGTTTCTGGAAAGCTTGTAATGAGACGAAGGCCCTGAAAAATTATTACATCATCTGGTGATGTAGATAGCATAGCGGAAGACTACTTGCAGACCTTGGATCGTCGTTATGGGCGCGCAATCAGTAAATCTAGAATCAGCCATAACTTTTGCTACGTAACTGCGTTTTCTTATTATATCATCTTTCTGAACAGCTTGCTATGAGACAAAGGCCCTGGAAAATTATCGGATTATTGGATGATACATATAACATAGCGCAAGACTACTTGGAGACCCAAGGTGGTCGTTTTGCCCGCGCAATCGTTAAATATTAAATCGGACATAACTTTTGCTACATAACTTTGTTTTGTTATTATAATATATTTCTGGAAAACTTGTAATAAGATGAAGGTTCTGGAAAAAATATTACATCATTGGGTGATGTAAACAACATAGCGGAAGATTACTTGGAGACCTGGAGCCGTTGTTATGCCTGCTCGGCCGTTAAATTTTAAATCTATCATAACTTTTGCTACGTAACTCCGTTTTCTTATTATAGTATATTTCTGCAAGGCTTGTAATGAGATGAAGGTAGTAGAAAATTATTACTTCATTGCGTGATGTAGATAGCATAACAGAAGACTACATTGAGACCTAAGGTTGTCGTTATGCCGTGCGGTCGTTAGATCTTAAATCGGCCATAACATTTGATACGTAACTCCGTTTTTTGTTATAACATGTTTCATGAAAGCTTGTAATGACACGAACGCCTTGGGTAATTATTATGCCCTTGGGTGACGTAGATAGCCTAGTGTAAGACTACTCGGCGACCATAACTTTTGATACGTAACTCCGATTTCTTGTTATAATATATTTGTGGAAAGCTTGTAATGAGGCGAAGGCCCTGGAAAATTATTACTTCATTGGGTGATGTACGTAGCACAGTGGAAGACTACTTGGTGACCTAGGATCGTCGTTATGCCCGCACTGTCATTAAATCTTAAACTGGCCATAACTTTTGTTATGTAACTCCGTTTTCTTATTATAATATGTTTCTGGAAAGCTTTTAGTGAGACGAAGGCCCTAAAAAATTATTACATCATCAGAGGATAAGATATCATAAGTAAGTCTATTGGAGACCTAGGGGCGTTGTTTTGCCCACTTGGTTGTTAAATTCTAAATCGGCCGTAACGTTTTCTACAAAACTTCGTTTTTTTATTATAATATGTTTCTGGTAAGCTTGTAATAAGATGAAGGCCTTGGATAATTATTGCATCATTGGGTGTTGAAAACAGCGTAGCAGAAGACTAGTTGGAGACCTGGGGTCGTAGTTATGCCCGCGCGGTTATTAAATCTTAAATCTTAAATCGCTACGTAACTCTATTTTCTTGTTATAGTAGTCTTCTAGATAGCTTGTAATGAGACAAAGGCCTTGAAAAATTATTATATCACTGGGTGCTGTAGATAGCATAGCAGAAGGCCACTTGGAGACTTAGGGTCGTTATGCCTGTGGGGTCGCTAAATTTCTTAAATAGACTATAACTTTTGCTACGTAACTCTATTTTCTTATTATTATATGTTTCTACAAAGCTTGTAATAAGATGAAAGTGCTGGAAAATTGTTACATCATTGAGTGATGTAAATAGCATGGCGGAGGACTACCTGGAGACCTGGCGTTGTCGTTACGCTCGCGTGGTCGCTAAATTTAAAATCATCCATAACTTTTGCTACGTGACTCCATTTTCTTAGTCTAATATGTTTCTGGAAAGCATGAAATGAGATGAAGGCCCTGTAAAATTATTATATCATTAATGATACAGATAGCCGAGTGCAAAACTTCTTGGAGACCCAGGGGAGTCGTTACGGCCGCGCGGTCGTGAAATTTTAAATCGGACATAACTTTTGCTATGTAAATCTATTTTCTGATTATATTATGTTTCTCGAAAGCTTGTAATAAGACTAAGGCCCTGAAAAATTATAACACCATTAGTGGATGTAAACAGCATAGCGGAAGACTACTTGGAGAGATGGGGTCGTCGTTATGCCCGTGCAGTCGTTAAAAATCTTAAATCAGCCATAACTTTTTCTACGTAACTCTGTTTTCTTATTATAATATGGTTCTGGAAAGCTTGTAAAAAAGACAAAGGCCCTGGGAAATTGTTACATCATTGGGTGATGTAGATAGCATAGTGGAAGACCACTTGGAGACATAGGGTCGTCATTATGCCCCCGTGGTCGGTAATTCTTAAATCGATAATAAATTTTGTTACGTAACTCCGTTTTCTTGTTAAAATATGTTTCCAGAAAGCTTGTAATTAGGTGAATCCTGTAAAAAATTGTTACATCATCTTGTGATGTAAATAGCATACCTGAAGACTTCATGGAGACCTAGGGTTATCGCTATGCGCGCGATCTCTGTTTTCTTATTATAATTTGTTTCTAGAAAGTTTGAAGTGAGACAAAGGCCCTGGAAAATTATTACATCATTGGATATTACAGATAGTGTATCGTAAGTCTACATGGAGACCCAGGGGTGTCGTTTTGCCCACTCAGTCTTTAAATTTTAAATTGGACATAAATTTTGCTATGTAACTCTGTTTGCTTAGTATAATATGTTTTTGATAATCTTATAATAAGACGAAGGCCCTGGAAAACTATTACATCATTGGCTGTTGTAAATAGCACAGCTGAGGACTACTTGGAGACTTGTGGTCATCGTTATGCCCGCACGGTTTTTAAATCTTAAATCGGCCATAACTTCAGCTATGTAACTTCAATTTTTTTTGTTATAATATGTTTCTGCAAAGCTTGTAATTAGATGAAGGCTCTGGGAAATTATTACATCATCTGGTGATGTAGATAGCATAGCGAAAGACTACTTGGAGATCTAGGGTCGTCGTTATGGGCGAGCGATCGGTAAATCTTAAATCGGCCATAACTTTTGCTAAGTAACTCCGTTTTCTTATCATGTTATCTTTTTCGGAAAGCTTGCGATGAGACACAGGCGCTGAAAAATTATCGATTATTGGATGATACAGATAGCATAGCGTAAGACTACTTGGAGGCCCGGGGGGTTGTTTTGCCTGCGTGGTCGTTAAAATTTAAATCGGAGATAACCTTTGCTACGTAACTCGTTGTAATAAAATGAAGGCCCTAGAAAATTATTACATCATTGGGTGATGTAAACAGCTTAGCTATGTAACTCCATTTTCTTATCACAATAATTATTACGTCATTTCTATGTAGCTCTAATTTCTTGTCATAATATGTTTCTAGAAAGCTTCTTAGTGAGATGAAGGCCTTGGAAAATTATTACATCATTGGATGATACAGATATCATCGCGTAAGCCTAATTGGAGACCTAGGAGTGTCGTTTTTCCCACTTGGTCGTTAAATTCTAAATCGACCATAACTTTCGCTACGTAACTCCGTTTTCTTATTATAATATATTTCTGGTAAGCTTGTAATAAGATGAAGGCCCTGGAAAAATATTAGATCATTGGGTGACGAAAATAGCATAGCGGAAGGCTACTTGGAGACCCGGGGTCGTCATTATGTCCGCGCGGTCGTTAAATATTAAATAAATCATAACTTTTACTACGTAACTCCGTTTTCTTATTATAGCATGTTTTTGGAAAGCTTGTAATAAGACGAAGGCCTTGGAAAATTATTACATCATTGGGTGTTATAAATAGGATAGCGGAAGACAACTTGGAGATCGGGGGTCATCGTTATGTTCGCACGGTTTTTAAATCTTAAATCAGCCATAACTTCAGCTACGTAACTCTGTTTTCGTATTATAATATGTTTCTGGAAAGCTTGTAATAAGACAAAGCCCAGGAAAATTATTAGATCATTGGGTGATGAAAACAGCATAGCGGAAGACTAGTTGGAGACCTAGGGTAGTCGTTATACCCGCATAGTCGTTAAATCTTAAATCAATCATAACTTTTGCTACTAACTCTGTTTTCTTATTATAGTATGTTTCTAGAAAGCTCGTAATAAAACAAAGGCCCTGAAAAATTACTACATCATTGCGTGCTGTAGATAGCATATCAGAAGACTATAGGGAGACCTAATGTTGTCGTTATGCCCGTACGGTCGTTAAGCTTTAAATCGGCCATAAAATTTGATACAAAACTCCGTTTTTTATTATAATATGTCTCATGAAAGCTTGTAATGAGACAAAGCCTTGGATAATTATCATGTCGTTAGGTAACGTCGATACCATAGCGGAAGACTACTTCGATACCTAGGGTCGTCGTTATACCTGCGCGGTCGTAAAATCGTAAATCGGTGGTAACGTTTGATGGGCAACTCTGTTTACTTATTATAATATGTTTATGGTTATCTTATAACAAGGTGAAGGCCCAGGAAAATTATTACATCATTAGGTGATGTGCATAGCACAGCTGAAGACTACTTGTAGACCTCGGGTCGTCGTTATGCTCGCGCTGTCATTAAATCTTAAATCAGTCATAAATTTTGCTTCGTAACTCCGTTTTCTTATTATAATATGTTTCTGGAAACCTTGCGATAAGACAAGGCCCTCGAAAGTTATTACATCACTGAATGATATAGATAGCCTAGCGTAAGATAACTTTGAGACCCAGGGGTGTCGTTATGTCCACGCGGTCGTTAAACTTTAAATCGGACATAACTTTCGTAACTTAACTCCGTTTTCTTTTTATAATTTGTTTCTACAAAGCTTGTAATAAGAAGAAAGCCCTGGAAAATTGTTACATCATGCGTGATGTAGAAAACATAACGGAAGACTACTTGGACACCTAGGGTTATCGTTATGCCCGCACGGTCATTAAAATCTTAAATTAGCTCAAACTTTTGCTACATAACTCGTTTTGTTATTATATTATGTTTCTGGAAACTTGTAATGAGACGAAGGCCCTGGAAAATTATTACGACATTAGGCAATTTAAAAAGAAAGCGGAAGGCAACCTGAAGACCTGGGGTTGTCGTTATGCTCGCGCGATCGTTAAATTTAAAATCGGGCATAACTTTTGCTACGTAACTCCGTTTTCTCACTATAATATGTTTCTGGAAAGCATGAAATGAGACAAAGTCCCTAGAAAATTATTACATCGTTAGATGATACAGATATCGTAGTGGAAGACTACTAGGAGACCCGGGGGCGTCAATTTACCTGCGCGGTCTTTAAATTTTAAATCGGACAAAACTTTTGCTACGTAAATCTGTTTTCTTACTATAATATGTTTCTGAAAATCTTGTATTAAGACAAAGGCCCTGGAAAATTATTATAATAGTAGGGGATGCAAACAGCATAGCGGAAGACTACTTAGAGACCTGGGATCATCGTTATGCCCGTGGGGTCGTTAAAATCTTAAATCGGCCATAACATGTTCTACGTAACTTCGTTTTTATTATAATATGATTCTGGAAAGCTTGTAACGTGAAAAGGCCTTGGGAATTTGTTACATCATTGGGTTGATGTAGATAGCATAGCAGAAGAGTACTTGGAGACCTGGGGTCGTCGTTATGCCCGCACGGTCGTTAAAATCTTAAATCGGCCGTAACTTTTTCTACATAACTCTGTTTTCTTATTATTATATGTTTCTAGAAATCTTGTAATAAGACGAAGGCATTGGAAAATTATTACATCAATGGGTGTCGTAAATAGCATAACGGAAGACTACTTGGAGACCTGGGGCCGTCGTTATCCCCGCACGGTTGTTAAATCTTAAATCGGCCATAACTTCAACTGTATAACTCCATTTTCTTGTTATAATATATTTCTATAAAGCTTGTACTGAGAGAAAGGCCTTGGAAAATTATTACCTCATCCGGTGATATAGATAGCATAGCGGAAGACTACTTGGAGACCTAGGGTCATCCTTATGGGCGCGCGGTCGGTAAAGCTTAAATCGGCCATAACTTTTGCTACGTAACTCTGTTTTCTTATTATAATATGTTTCCGAATAGCTTGCAATGGGACGAAGGCCCCGAAAAATTATTGCATGATTGGATGATACAGAAAGCATTGCGGAAGAATACCTGGAGACCTGGGGGCAATGTTATGCCCTCGCGGTAGTTAAATTTTAAATGGGACATAACTTTTGCCACGTAACTCTGTTTTGTTATTCTAATATTTTTCTGGAAAGCTTGTAACTAAACGAGAGCTCTGGAAAATTACTACATCATTGGATGATGTGGATAGAATAGCAGAAGACTACTTCGAGAACTATAGTCGTCATTATGCCTGCACGGTCTGTAAATCTTAAATCGGTCATAACATTTGCTACGTAACTCCGTTTTATTTCTATAATTTGTTTCTAGAAGGCTAATAATAAGACGATGGCTCTGAAAAAATTATTACGCCATTGGGTGATGTAAATAGCATAGCGGAAGACTAGTTGGAGACCTAAGGTCGTTGTTATGCCCGCACGGTCGATAGATCTTAAATTGGTCATAACTTTTGTTACGTAACTCTGTTTTCTTATTATAATATTTTTCCAGATAGCATAACGTAAGACTACTTGAAGACCCTGGGGCGTCGTTTTGCCAGCACGGTCATTAAATTTTAAATCGGACAAAAATTTTGCTAGTAACTTCGTTTTCTTATTATATTTTGTTTCCGTAAAGCTTGCGACAAGATGAAGGCCCTAGAAAATTATTACATCATTTGGTGATGTGAACAGAATAACAGAAGACTACTTGGAAACCTGGGGTCATCGTTATGCCCGTGCGGTCGTTATAATATTAAATCGATCATAACTTTTGCTACGTAACTCCATTTTCTAATTGTAATATGTTTCTGGAAAGCTTGTAGTGGGAGGAAGGCCTAGGAAAGTTATTAAATCATTGGATGATACATATAGCATAGCGTAAGTCTACTTGGAGGCCAAAGGGCGCCGTTTTGCCCGCTCGGTCGTTAAATCTTAAATCGGACATAACTTTTGCCACGTGACTTCGTTTTCTTATTATAATATTTTTCTGGAAAACTTACAATAAGACGAAGGCTCTGGAAAATTATTGCATAATGGGATGATGTAAACAGTATAGCGAAAGACTACCTGGAGACATGGGTTATTGTTATGCCTATGTAGTCGTTAAAATCCTAGATCGGTCATAACTTTTGCTACATAACTCCGTTTTCTTACTATAATATTTTTCTAGAAGCTCGTAATAAGACAAAAGCTCTGGAAAATAATTACGTGATTGGGTGATTTAATCAGCAAAGTGGAAGACTGCTTCGAGACCTGGGGTCGTTATTATGCTCGCGCGGCTGTTAAAATCTTAAATCGGATAGAACTTTTGTTACGTAACTCCATTTTCTTATTATAATATGTTTCTGGAAGGCTTTTGATGAGACAAAGGCCCTAGAAAATTGTTACATCATTTGGATGATACAGATTTCATAGCATAAGTCTACTTGGAGACCCAGGGACGTCGTTTTGCCTACTTGGTCATTAAATTCTAAATCAGACATAACTTTTGCTACACAACTCCGTTTTCTTATTATAAAATGTTTCTGGTAAGCTTGCAATAAGACGAAGGCCCTGGAAAATGTTTACATCATTGGATGAAGAAAACAGCAAAGCGGAAGAATAATTGGAGACCTTGGGTCGTCGTTATGCTCGCGCGATCGTTAAATATCAAATCGGTCATTACTTTTGCTACGTAACTTAGTTTTCTTATTATAGTATGTTTATGGAAAGCTTGTATTGAGATGAAGGCCTTGGAAAATTATTACATCATTCGGTGGTGCAGATAGTACAACGGAAGACTACTTGGAGACCTAGGGTCGTCGTTACGCCCGCTCAGTTGTTAATTCTTAAATTGGCCATAACTTTTACTACGTAACTCTGTTTTCTTATTATAATATGTTTCTGGGAGGCTTTTGATGAGACGAAGGCCCTGGGAAGTTGTTACATCATTTGGTGATGTAGATAGCATAGCAGAAGACTACTTCAAGACATAGGGTCGTCATTTTGCTCGCGCGGTCGTTAAATTTAAAATCGGCCATAACTTTTGCTACATAACTCAGTTTTCTTATTATAATATGTTTCTAGAAAGCATGAAATTACATCATTAGATGATGCAGAGAGAATAGCGTAAGACTACTTGGAGACCCAGTGGCATCATTATGCCTGCACGGTCGTTAAATTTTTAATCAGACATAACTTTTTGTTTGTAAATCTGTTCTTACTATAATATGTTTCTGGAAAGCTTATAGTAAGACGAAGGCCTGGAAAATTATAACATCATTAAGGGATGTAAACAGCAGAGCGAAAGATAACTTGGAGAATTGGGGTCGTCGTTATGCCCGCGCAGTTGTTAAAATCTTAAATCAGTTATAACTTTTGCTACGTAACTCCTCTTTCTTATTATAATATGTTTCTGGGAAAATTTTAACAAGACGAAGGCCCTAGGAAATTGTTACATCAATTGGTGATGTAGATAGTATAGCGGAAGAGTGGTTGGAGACCTACGGTTGTCTTTATGCCCGCGGGGTCAGTCATTCTTAAATCAGCCTTAACTTTTGATACATAACTCCGTTTTCTTATTATGATATTTTTTTGAAAAGCTTGCGATGAGACGAAAGCCCTGCAAAACTATCACATCATTTAATGAAACAGATAGCATAGCGTAAGACTACTTCGACACCTACAACGACACCTAGGGGCGTCGTTGTGCCCGCACAATCGTTAAATTTTAAATTGGACATAACTATTGCAATGTAACTCCATTTTGTCATTATAATTTTTCTTCAAAAATTGTAATAAGACGGTGCTCTGAAAAGTTATTACAATATTGGGTGATGTAAATAGCATAGCGGAAGACTACTTGAGTACCTAGGATCGTCGTTATGGGCGCGCGGCCGATAAATCTTAAAGAGGCCATAACTTTTTCTACGAAACTCTGTTTTCTTATTATAATTTGTTTCCAGACAGCTTGTGATGAGATGAAGGCCATAGAAAATTACTGGATTATTGAATGATATATATAGCATAGTGGAAGACTACTTGGAGAACTAGAGCCGTCGTTATGCCCGTGCGGTCAGTAAATCTTAAATCGGCCACAACTCTTGCTATGTAACTCTGTTTTCTAATTATAATTTTTTCTAGAAGGCTTGTAATAATACGAAGGCATTGGAAAATTATTACGTCATTGGGTGATATAAACAGTATAGCGAAAGACTACTTGGAGACCTGGGGTCGTCGTTATGCCTACGCGGTCGTTAAATCTTAAATCGGCCATAACTTTTGCTACATAACACTGTTTTCTTATAATAATATGTTTTTGAAGAGTTTGTAATGAGACGAAGGCCCTTAAAAATTATTACATCATTGGACGATACAAATAGCCTAGTGTAAGACAAAGTGGACGCCAAGGGCGTCATTTTGCCCGCGCGGTCGTTAAATTTTAAATCGGACATAACTTTTGCTATGTAGCTCCGTCTTTTTAATATATTATGTTTCTGCAAAGCTTGTAATAAGAAGAATGCCCTGAAAATTTATTAAATCTTTGGGTAATGTAAATAAAAAAGCAGAAGAGTACATGGAAACCTAGGGCAATCGTTATGGCCGAGCGGTCGTTAAATATTAAATCGGCCATAACTTTTGCTACGTAACACCGTTTTCTTATTATAACAAGTTTCTAGAAAGCTTGTAATGAATGATAGCCTTGGATAATTATTACATCGTTGGATGATACAGATAGCGTAGCGTATGACTAAGTGAAAACCCAAAGGCGTCATTATGCCAACGCGGTCGCTAAATTTTAAATCGGACATAACTTTTGCTACCTAACTTCGTTTTCTTACTATAATATGTTTCTGGAAAGTTTTTAATAAAAAAAATACCCTGGAAAATCATTACATTATGGGAAGATGCAAACAGCATAATGGAAGACTACTTGGAGACCTGGGGTCGTCGTAATACCGGCGCAGTCGTTAAAATCTTAAATCGGCCATAACTTTTGCTACGTAACTCCGTTTTCTTATTATAATATGTTTCTGGTAATCTTGTAATAAGACAAAGGCGCTAGAAAATTATTAGATCATTGGGTGATGAAAACAGCATAGCAAAAGACAGCTTGGAGACCTGGGGTAGTTGTTATGCCTGCGCGGTCGTTAGATCTTAAATCGTTCATAACCTTTGATACGTAACTCCATTTTCTTATTATAGCATTTTCTTGAATGCTTTTAGTGAGTCAAAGGCCCTGGAAAATTGTTACATCATTGGGTGATGTAGAAAGCATAGCAGAAGACTACTTTGAGACCCAGAGGCGTCGTTCTACCCGCGCGGTCGTTAAATTTTAAATCGAACATAACTTTTGTAACGTAACTTCGTTTTATTATTATAATATGTTTTTGAAAATCGTGTAACAAGCC
The DNA here is from genome assembly GCA_003260245.2 of Sideroxylon spinosum. Taxonomy (NCBI): domain Eukaryota; kingdom Viridiplantae; phylum Streptophyta; class Magnoliopsida; order Ericales; family Sapotaceae; genus Sideroxylon; species Sideroxylon spinosum. Next base: position 7,186 of record QLOD02143013.1, on the reverse strand, counting down.
AAATGCCCTGGAAAAATATTATGTCTTTCGGTGTTGTCGGAAGACTACTTGAAGAACTAGGGTCGTCATTATGCCCATGCGGTCAGTAAATCTTAAATTGGCCATAACTTTTGCTACGTGGCTCCGTTCTCTTATTATAATTTGCTTCTGGAAGGCTTATAATAAGACGAAGGCTCTAGAAAATTATTACATCATTGGTTGATATAAATAGCATAGCGGAAGATAACTTGGAGACCTAGGGTCGTTGTTATGCCTGCACGGTCGTTAAATCTTAAATCGGCCATAAGTTTTGTTATGTAACTCCGATCTCTTATTATAATATTTTTCCAAAAAGCTTGTAAGGAGACGAAGGCCCTCAAAAATTATTACATCATTGAATGATACAGATAGCAGGGCGTAAGACTACTTGAAGACCCTGGCGCATCGTTTTGCCTGCACGGTTGTTAAATTTTAAATCAGACAAAACTTTTGCTATGTAACTCCGTTTTCTTATTATATTATGTTTCCACAAAGCTTCTAATAAGATAAAGGCCGTAAGAAATTATTACGTCATTTTGGAAAGCTTGTAGTAAGATAAAGGCCCAAGAAAGTTATTACTTCATTGGATGATATAGATAGTATAGCGTAAGTCTACTTGGAGGCCAAGGGGCGTCGTTTTGCCCGCTCGGTCGTTAAATCTTGAATCGGACATAACTTTTGCTACATAACTCCATTTTCTTATTATAATATTTTTTAGCAAGCTTGAAATAAGACAAAGGCTCTAGAAAATTTTTACATCATTTGGCGAAGAAAATAGCATAACGGAATAATACTTGGAGATCTTGGGTCGTCGTTATGCCCGTGCAGTCTTTAAATCTCAAATCGGTCATAACTTTTGCTATGTAACTCCGTTTTCTTATTATAGTATGTTTCTCGAAAGCTTGTATTGAGACAAAGGCACTGGAAAATTATTACGAAAGCTTGTATTGAGACAAAGGCACTAGAAAATTATTACATCATTCGATGATGTACATAGCACAACAGAAGACTACTTAGAGACCCGGGGTTGTCGTTATGCTCGTGCGGTTATTAAATCTTAAATCGGCCATAACTTTTGCTACGTAACTCCGTTTTTTTATTAAAATAATTTTTTGAAAAGCTTTTATTAAGAGGAAGGCCCTGGAAAATTATTACATCATTATATGATAAAGATAGCCTAGCGTAAGACTAAGTAGAGACCTAGGGACATCGTTATGCCCGCACCGTCGTTAGTGATGTAAATATCCAAACGGAAGGCTACTTATAGACCTAGGGTCATCGTTATGTCTGCACGGTTGTTAAATTTTAAATCGGCCATAACGTCAGCTACGTAACTCCATTTTCTCGTTATGATACGTTTATAGAAAACTTGTAATGAGACGAAGGCCATGAAAATTATTATGTCATCTGGTGATGTAGATAGCATAGCGGAAGAATACTTAGAGACCTAGGATCATCGTTATGGGTATGCGGTCAATAAATCTTAAATAGGCCATAACTTTTACAACCAAAACTCTGTTTTCTAATTATAATATGTTTCCAGATAGCTTGCGACGAGACGAAGGCCATGTACCGGATTATTGGATGATACATATAGCATAGCGTAAGACTACTTGGAGATCTAGGGTGGTCGTTTTGCCCGCGCAGTCATTAAATTTTAAATCGGCCATAACTTTTGCTACATAACTCTGTTTTCTTATTGTAATATGTTTTTAAAATTCTTGTAATAAGACAAACGCCCTGGAAAATTATTACATCATTAGCTGATACAGATAGCCTAGCATAAGACTAAGTGGAGACCTAGGGCATCGTTATGCCCGCGCGGCCGTTAAATTTTCAATCGGCCATAACTGTTGCTACGTAACTCCGTTTTCTTGTTATGATATGTTTCCGGAAAACTTGTAATGAGACAAAGGCCCTGGAAAATTATTACATCATCTGGTGATGTAGATAGCATAGCGGAAGACTACTTGAGTACATAGGATCGTCGTTATGTGCGCGCGGCCGGTAAATCTTAAATAGGCCATAACTTTTTCTACGAAACTTCGTTTTCTTATTATAATTTGTTTCCAGATAGCTTGCGATGAGATGAAGGCCATAGAAAATTACTGGATTATTGAATGATATATATAGCATAGCGGAAGACTACTTGGAGAACTAGGGTCGTCGTTATGCCCGTGCGGTCGGTAAATCTTAAGTCGGCCACAACTCTTTCTATGTAACTCTGTTTTCTAATTACAATTTTTTCTAGAAGGCTTGTAACAATACGAAGGCACTGGAAAATTATTACGTCATTGGGTGATGTAAACAGCATAGCGAAAGACTACTTGGAGACCTGGGGTCGTTGGTATGCCTGCGCGACCGTTAAAAATCTTAAATAGGCCATAACTTTTTGCAACGTAACTCTGTTTTCTTATTATAATATGTTTCTAGAAAGCTTGTAGTGAGACGAAGGCCCTCGAAAATTATTACATCTTTGGATGTTACAGATATCATAGCGTAAGTATACTTGGAGACCTAAGGGCGTCCTTTTACCCACTTGGTCGTTAAATTCTAAGTCGGCCATAACTTTTGCTACGTAACTCCGTTTTCTTATTATAATATGTTATTGGTAAGCTTGGAATAAGACGAAGGCCCTGGAATATATTACGTCATTGCGTGATTTAGATAGCATTACAAAAGACTACATAGAGACCTAAGGTTGTCGTTATGCCCGCGCGGTCGTTAAATTTTAAATCGAACATAAATTTTTTTACGTAACTCCATTTTATTATTATAATTATTACATCATTGGGTATTGTAAATAGCATAGCGGAAGACTACTTCGAGACCTGTGGTCGTCGTTATGCCCGCACGGTTGTTCAATCTTAAATCGGCCATAACTTTTGCTAATTAACTTCGTTTTCTTATTATAATTAATTTCTGGAAAGCATGTAATGAGATGACGACCCTGGAAAATTGTTACGTCATTGGGTGATGTAGACAGCATAGCGGAAGACTACTTGGAGACCTGGGGTCGTTATTATGCCCGCGAGATCGTTAAAAACCTTAAATCGGCCATAACTTTTGCTACATAACTCCGTTTTCTTATTATAATATGTTTCAAGAAAGCTTGTAGTGAGACGAAGGCCCTAAAAGATTAGTATGTTTTTGGATGTTATAGATATCGTAGCATAAGTCTTCTTGGAGACCTAAGGGTATCGTTTTGCTCACTTGGTTGTTAAATTCTAAATCAACCATAACTTTTGCTACGTAACTCCGTTTTGTTATTATAATATGTTACTGGTAAGCTTTTAGCAAACGAAGGCCCTGGAAAATTATTAGATCATTGAGTGATGAAAATAGCATAACAGAAGACTACTTGGAGACGTGGGGCCGTCGTTATGCTTGCGCGGTCGTTAAATCTTAAATTGGTCATAACTTTGCTACGTAACTCCATTTTCTTATTATAATATGTTTCTAGAAAACTTGTAATGAGACGAAGGCCCTGGAATACTATTACATCATTGCGTGATTTAGATAGCATAATAGAAGACTACATTGAGACCTAAGGTTGTCGTTATGCCCGCACGGTCGATAAATCTTAAATCGGCCATAACATTTGATACGTAACTCCATTTTTTATTAGAATATGTTTCATGAAAGCTTGTAATCAGGCGAAGGCCTTAGGTCATTATTATGTCCTTGGGTGAGATAGCATAGTGTACGACTACATGGAGACCTAGGGTCATCGTTATGCGCGCGCGGTCGTAAAATCTTAAATCGACCATAACTTTTGATACATACCTCCTTTTTCTTATTATAATATATTTATGGAAAGCTTGTAGTGAGGTGAGGGCCTTGGGAAATTATTACATCATTGGGTGATGTACGTAGCACAGCGGAAGACTACTTACTGACCTAGGGTCGTCGTTATGCCGTAATTCATTAAATCTTAAATTGGCCATAATTTTTGATACGTAACTCCGTTTTCTTAATATAATATGTATCTGGAAACCTTGCGATGAGACGAAGACCTCAAAAATTATTACATCACTGAATGATATAGATAACATAGCGTAAGACTACTTGGAGACCCAGGGGCGTCGTTATGCCCGTGCAGTCGTTAAATTTTAAATTGGACATAAGTCTACGTAACTCCGTTTTTTTATTCTAATATGTTTCTGCAATGCTTGTAACAAGATGAAAGCCCTAGAAAATTGTTACATCATTGGGTGATGTGAAAAGCCTAGCGGAAGACTACTTTGAGACATGGGGTCATCGTTACGCTGACGCGGCCGTTAAAATTTTAAATCGGCTAAAACTTTTGCTACGTAACTCTGTTTTGTTATTATAATATGTTTCTAGAAAACTTGTAATAGGACGAAGGCCTTGGAATATTATTAAATCATTGTGTGATGTAGATAGCATAACAGAAGACTATATGGAGACCTAAGGTTGTCGTAACGCCCGCACGGTTGTTAAATCTTAAATCGGCCAAAACTTTTACTATGTAACTTTGTTTTCTTATTATAATATGTTTCTGGAAAACTTGTAATGAGAGAAAGGCCCTGGGAAATTGTTACATCATTGGGTGATGTAGATAGCATAGCGGAAGACTATTTGGGGACCTAGGGCCGTCATTATGCTCGCGTGGTCGGTAATTCTCAAATCGGCTATAACTTTTGCTATATAACTTCATTTTCTTATTATAATATGTTTCTGGTAAGTTTGTCGTGAGACGAAGGCCCTAGAAAATTATTTCATTATTGGATGTTACAAATAGCATAGCGTAAGTCTACTTGGAGACCCAGGGGCGTCGTTTTCCCCACTCGATCGTTAAATTTTAAATTGGACAAGAATTTTCCTACGTAACTCCGTCTTCTTATCATAATATGTTTCTAAAAATATTATAGTAAGACAAAGGCCTGAGAAAATTATTACATCATTGGGTGTTGTAAATCACATAGCAGAAGACTACTTGGAGACCTCGGATTGTCGTTAGGCCTGCACGATTGTTAAATCTTAAATCAACTATAACTTCTGCTATGTAACTCTGTTTTCTTGTTATAATATGTTTCTAGAAAGTTTGTAATGAGTCAGAGGCCCTAGAAAATTATTACGTCATTGGGTGATGCAAACAGGATAACGGAAGACTACTTGGAGACCTGGGGTCGTTTTAATGCCCGCACGGCCATTAAAAATCTTAAATCGGCCATAACTTTTGCTACGTAACTCCATTTTCTTATAATAATATGTTTCTGGGAAGTTTGTATTGAGACGAAGGCCTTCAAAAATTATTACGTCTTTGGATGATACATATATCATAGCGTAAGTCTACTTAGAGACCTAAGGGCGTCGTTTTGCCCACTTGGCCGTTAAATTCTAAATCGGCCATAACGTTTGCTACGTAACTCTATTTTCTTATTATAATATGTTATTGGTAAGCTTGTAGTAAGACTAATGGCCTAGAAAATTATTAGATCATTGGGTGATGAAAAGAGCATAGCGGAAGACTACTTGGAGAATTAAGGTAGTCGTTATGTTCGCGCGGTTGTTAAATCTTAAATCGGTCGTAACTTTTGCTTTGTCAATTTGTTTTGTTTTTATAATATGTTTCTGGAAAGCTTGTAACAAGACAAAGGCCCTGAAAGATTATTACATTGTTGGGTGATGTAGATAGCATAGCGGAAGACTGATTGGAGAAATAGGATCGTCGTTATGCCTGTGCAGTCGGTAAGGCCAAAATTTTTTTTTCTGGAAGGGTTGTAATAAGACGAAGACTCTGGAATATTATTACGTCATTGGGTGACGTAAACAGCATAGCAGAAGACCACTTGGAGACCTAGGGTCGTTGTTATGCCCGCACGACCGTTAAAATCTTAAATATGCTATAACTTTTGCTACGTAACTCCGTTTTCTTATTATAATATATTTTTAGTAAGCTTGTAATAAGACGAAGGCCCTGGAAAAAATTAGATCATTGGATGATGAATTACAATAGTGGAAGACTACTTGGAGACCTGGGGTCGTCGTTATGCCCGCGCGATCGTTAAATCTTAAATCGGCCATAACTTTTGCTACGTAACTCCATTTTCTTATTATAATATATTTCTAGTAAGCTTGTAATACGACAAAGGCCCTGGAAAAAAATTAGATCATTGGGTGATACAGATAGCCTAGTGTAACACTAAGTGGAGACCTAGGGGCACTGTTATGCCCGCACGGCTGTTAAATTTTAAATCGGACATAACTTTTACTATGTAGCTTCGTTTTCTTATTATAATTTTTTTCTGGAAGGATTTTAATAAGACGAAGGTCCTAGAAAATTATTACGTCATTGGGTGATGTAAACAGCATAGCTATGCAACTCCGTTTTCTTATCGTAATAATTATTACGTCGTTGCTATTTAACTCCGTTTTCTTATCATAATTTGTTTTTTGGAAAGCATGTAATGAGACGAAGGCCTTGGAAAGTTGTTATAGCACTGGATGATACAGATAATATAGCATAAGTCTACTTAGAGACCTAGGGGCGTCGTTTTGCCCACTTGGTCGTTAAATTTGAAATCGGACATAACTTTTGTAACGTAACTCCATTTTTCTTATTATAATATGTTTCTGGTAGGCTTGTAATGAGACAAAGGCCCTGGGAAATTATTACATCATTGGATGATCCAAATAGCCTAGCGTAAGACTAAGTTGAGACCTAGGGGCATCTTTATGCTGCGCAGTCGTTAAATTTTAAATTGGACATAACTTTTGCTACGTAACTCGTTTTCTTATTATAATATGTTTCTGAAAAGCGTGTGATAAGACGAAGGCCCTAGAAAATTATTACATCATTGGGTGATTTAAATATCATAGTGGAAGACTACTTAGAGACCTGGGGTTATCGTTATGCCCGCACGGTTGTTAAATTTTAAATCGACCATAACTTCAGCTACGTAACTGATAGAGATATAGACTAAAAGACATACTTTATGTTACGTTTTTATATATTTTAATGAGAATTTTTTTGAGCAATGAATGCCATTTACTATACTTGTGCATGTGTCTGGTATTCGCAAAGAGTATTTGATCTAGTGTGTAGAGTATGGCTTACACACAGTAGACTAGATCATAGGTTCTTTTGGAATACAAGTTTATCGTTCACAGTTTTAGATGGAATTGGACACACCATCAGTAG
>QLOD02142993.1:14658-45571 GCA_003260245.2 Sideroxylon spinosum | reverse complement strand
AGACATCCAGGCCATTATGTCAAACACAACTTATTGTTAGCTGTTAGCTAAAAATTCTTATATTTGCACGTGAACTGCTATATATATACACACACATGGTTGGTTAAGCAAGTGCAGTTGTTCAATAAAAATAATTTCACAGTACAAGACTAGCGAAAGGAACAAGTCCAACAAACAATGAAATAAAAAAGAAAACAAAATGAAACTATCATTGACAAAATTACAAGATTTAATTATTAAAGTTGCCAAAGGAAGACATCAAAACAATTAATAAGCCCGGAATTATACGTTTCATTGAGAAAATTGTAAAATTCATTGATTAAAGTTGCCAAACGCAGACAGCAGAACAGTTTATAAGCTAGGAATTACACGTGCCTCTAAGAACAACTTAGCTTTCCTAAAAACTTCTAGAGTATTTGAGAAAAACCTATCTCCAAAGCAATGACAAAATGTACGCAATCAACAAAGAACACTATGTATTGCCTTTGGAGGGCAAAGAACCTACTTCTTTTTTTTTTTAAAGCCAGCAAAGAACCTACTTATCCACCACTGTCCTAACTACTATAAAAAGATGTGTGTGTGCACGTGTCCTCTGACCTGCAGACAGAGGAAGACTTCGGACCAAATAACTACCAAGCTATAATGGTCCCAAGTCTGATGTGTGTTTGGTACCCATCAGACTTGGATGGGGTTTTCCCTTTCTTCCCTACTAAGAGGTGAAAGGGGGCTATCATTTCCCTTACCGGTATTGCCGCAAAAGAGAAACTACAGCTATGAAAATATGAACACAAACCATACATCACAAACCATAAATCTGTCAAACACTAAAAAATCAAACAAAATCACCAAATAAAACCCTAGTTCGACAGAAAATAGATCAAAGGCGATGAAATCTTTTACACCCCTTTCAAAAAATGGAGTTCAGAACCTATACCTGAGTGCTCAAACCAGATCGCAACGAAATCCCACCAAATCGCAAACCATAAACCCTTCTTCTCTGGACGATCCCACAGGAACAATACAGAGATGGAGGTATGAGGATTGGTATGGGGGATAACAAGGGCTAGAATCGTCCAAAAACCCTGGTCTAAAGCCGGATACTTTTTTACCAGCCCTTGAGTTGTCCGAAAATTATCAGGGAGATGATCCGATATGCGAGAAAACGAAGAGGGGGGGAAAAACGAAGAAGAGGGAGGAAAAGAGTTGCCAAACCACAACAAATTTTTGGGACCCACACTTTTGACCAAGTATAATTTTTGAGGGGTATTTTGGATACATCCAATCAGGGCCTTACTGAATATTTTTAATTTTTATTAATTTTTTCCAAAATTTTCTAACTTTTATGAACCTTTTCTAACTTTAATAAAATTTTCATTTTTTCTGAGTAATACACCAAATACCCAATAATTAAAAAATTACCTACTTTATTTGTTTTTTTTTTTTTTTTTTGTATTTACCAATAATTAGAACTCGAAACAGGTACTTAATTCCATCCTCTTCTACCACATCTCTCTTATAATGACCAAAATCTGTTTTGAATACAGCACTAATTGTATATTGCTAAAATTATGTGTTCCGTCCTTTCACGGTTTAATCTTAAATGTTGGTTTTTTAACTCTGCCCTAAGATTCACTCTTCCAACTAATAACTCTGATTATTTTCTAACTAAGATATTTAGGGTGTGTGCATACTAATATATGTGAAGCGGCACATTTTATGCACAGTCGGTCCTATTAGAATTTAGACTCAATGCACGATCTGCCAAACGAGAAAACAAAGTAACATATGTAGCTTGAAGTCACACGCATTCAATAGTTACCAAAAACAAAACGTTTTTTTTTATTTTACAGATCCATTTAATAGTATTTTATATTAAATTTTTTAAATCCTTATTTAAAATACCTTTTTATATCTTTAGTATAAAATAAAATTTAATTAAGTCATTATTTATAATACTTTTTTATTTTTTACATATAAAATAAAAATTTAAGTTATTATGAGAAAATAAATAATTTTTTTCATGTAAGATTAACGATGGTGGTCTTTGGCCGGGTGGAAAATATTTTTTTTTAATTAAAAATTAAAAAAATGGAGGCTTAGATGAGCTACAGTCCAACCTTATATTTGGACACTATGGCTTCGTTTGTTTTGCGAGATAAAAGTAGGATAGGATATAGTATCTTAATGGAATAGTATACTTCTTAATATGGAATGTCGTCTATCATATTGCCTTTTTTAAACATGTAAAAAAGAATTAAATTAATACTAAATAAAAATACAAATCCTAGGGGTATTTCCGCGTGTATACTGAAATTCTTTATGCTAGATGATCCAAATAAACCATACACAATTGCAAACACTAGCATAAAGCAGTAAATAAGAAGACACAATTTTTAATGATGAAAATCTATACTAAGAAAAAAGAAATTAACGTTTCACTACATAACACACTCGGTTACAAAGAACAATTTCTTGATAGACTAGACTCCACAACTCTATTTTATTGACCCTTATTGCGATTGAATTCTTGTGCCAGACCGACAGGTGCAGGTCATGTGTCTTTACTGTGTATGGTATGTTTGAGATCCTCAAATGATAAAAATATGTTTTTATTTTTGAAATAGAGCTTGAATGCAAAGACTAATAGTCCCCACCTAACACTTACAAAATTGGTGCAACGAGAAACCCAAGTTTTGATTCTGGTTTAAAATGTCATGATTTATATTTTTAAAAGATGTTATGAAAGACCCTTTTTAGTCACTCTCGACTGCTCTATACAATTAGAGATAGTGGATCCAAGGATTCAACGGTGCACAAAAACTAATATGCCTGGATACCAAGGGATATTTAAAGTCTCTTTCCAATCTTTACGGTTATGATCTCACAATATAATACTCTGATTTATATTAATCAGAGCATGTAACCCATAAGTGCAAATGATGTATCAAATGTGAGGTGGCTGAACCTAGCTCATACATGCGAATATAGTGTAACATCTGCCTATATGCGGGATTAAATCTAGATGCAATCTAAAAGCTAAGTCTGTTTCTGGTACTTGCTGGAAATGCTCTGTAAAAGATGAATAATACTTCGACGAGACTTGCACTGGAAGCTGTATAGAGTTGGATATGTAGACTTATGTAGTCCTTGTTGATGAGTGTGTGGGTGTAATGAAGTAGATATTAAGAATATGGTCTATGAAGACCAAGGTAACCGAATTCAAACTATATGCTTGAGTTGCATAGAGTTGGATATGCTAGATGTGTGGGGAGCCTCGTTCTAAATCTAGGTTGTGCCTTGTGTAGATGGTCTACGAAGACTGTGATGACCAAAATCAAACTATATGCTTAAGCTGCCTATGTTCCTAATAAAAGATGACGTCAACATAGTTCGAACCTAAGGCAACCATATATTTATGTAGTGATAGAGATATATATGAGTCTCACTCTACGTTAGTGCCTCGTGCTAATGTGATATGTTGATGTGTGGATGTAAGTATGATCAGAACGTCATGTATGGCAAATTAATTGGCCTTAGGCATAGTAAGCCTCATTATTGGCCAAGATAGGCTAAGTGTATGACTATGCTAAGTGTATGAGTTGGTGAGCAACCATTAAGTTTGATATTGTACAAAGTAAAGGAACAAAGTAAAGGAGCCTCACTTCTAGGTTTGTGAAGAGAGCACCACTCTAGGTAAGAAAAGACAGGTAGTGCTTCATGCATAACTGTAGAAATGAGCCTTACTTAAGAGTAAAAAGGAATAGTTAATGCCTTGCACGTGACTGCCTCTAGAAATTGCATCTAAAAATACCCCCCATTGCAAGAGCGTGCAGTGTAGTTTTATCTCGATGAGAACGAGACAAATCCACAAGGAACCTTCTGTTTTAATTTTGTAACTTTCCAAAGATGAATGTAATTTACTACCTAGCTCAAAAGCGACGATTTCTCGTGGTTGGAGGTTTGAATTGATTTCTATTTCCAAATAAGTGAAAATTTCTCAACTAAAACTAATTTAAACAAAAACTTGAAATTCAGAATTTAAATCAATAATCAACTAAATTAACAAATGAAAAACAACTATTAGAAAAAGGTGTCGATTCAATTTTCAATTCTGAGTGAATTAATTAGGTAACAAAGTGATGTGTTTTCTTTTAAATCTCAATCTAAGTTTCACGTAAAGGAAAAATAGATCGGAATGGTGTTTTTTTGAAAGCTTATAAAATTTATCAATCTCAATTTTATATTCAAGATTAGGATTATAAAATCGGATGTTTTCCTTTTAAAAAATATTAGGGTTCAGATTTAACAAATTCATCTCAAAAATATAGAAGAAAATTTAAAATTTGAAAATCCTTATCAGTGATTACAGAGAATGTAAATTTTGTTTTCGAATGATTTTGAAACAAATAAAATTAAACCTAAAAACTGTAGATCTCTACGTATACGTTTTCACACAATACACATAGATTTACGCACATCACTATGTTCATAATAATCCACCCTTCCTTGATTCGTTGAACCAAGAATGAGCGATTTAACCTAACATCGACATAACAAGAATGCAAGAAACAAGACTAAAAACAAAATAAATAATAGTCTTCTTTAAATTAAATCTGAAATTAAATACCATACTTCAAAGCAAAGTGAAAAATGACAATTCTAGACACTACACCAATAAAAAACATCAAGGATCTTTAAGAACATTCTTCGCAAACACTCGAAATAATAATGTTAAAGCTCTGTAAAAACTTAGTACGACGGCTCAATGAATATCCCAAAAAATCTCTACCAAGGTTCAACTACGATCCAGACCACAGTGTGTTTGATTCTCTGATTTTTGTTACAGTGGTCTCAACTATTTGGGAAACAGTTCAGACCACAGTATGTTACTCTGACTTCCTGTTTTTCAGACCACAGTGTGTTACTCTGACTTCCTGTTTTTCTTTTCTTTCCATGTTCTTGCTCTAGTCTGAATCAGAGCTCTTTGAGTGGGTATCGAAGGCTAGTTTTTGTTACTTTCCTCATCTTCATCGCTGCTAATCACAATTATTTGCTCTTCTTTCCTGAATTAAAGAGAACAAACCAAATAAGTGATACAAATTAAAAAACTTCAAAATTTATTAGATGATGCATGCTTTTTAAATTAACTTATAAGGTTTATAATTACAATTTTCAAGTGTAATCACATTCCCCAACTTAAACATTGCTAGTCCATAGCAACGACTTTATTAAAAAAATGTAAACTACTATCCTATTTCTCTTTTCATCGAAAACACGACTACACTTAGCTAAGTGTAGCAAGCCTTTTAAACCCGTAAGTACCCCTGGTTAAGGAATGAAGTCTCGTGAGGGTTTGTAGTGAATCTACCCAAAAAATTCTTAAACTAACTCAATGGATGGTAATAATAATTTCAAAACTTCTTATTTGAATTCAATATGAAACAAGTCATCAAACTTGAAATATTTTTACAATTTGTCCAAATGTACTTCAGACTCACCTAACCTTTTAACCATTTAATTTCAAGTGTGTCAAGTATTATCATTTAATCAATATAGTTAACAAATATACTCATAGATCACGTTTTTGACTTCAACTCTCGCCAAGATGTTCACTCTCAAATGAAATCACTTGAAAGGTTTACAATCGTGGTTCATGCATGGATGCAATATCAAATAAGTGCAATGAACCCAAATAAAAAAGTGATTGAAAGAATTAAAGCATTGAGTGTTGCATAGCTTCATGAATGGAATGTATTAACGTATAAACAAGAAAGTTACTATCAATCACATGAAATAGATCAATGCTCTCATAAATGTCTTTCACCTAGAGTCCATTAGATCTTTACGAGGTTGTAGCTTGGCCATGGGGTATTGGTTAGACAAACAAAGGATAGGAAAAAATCAAAGTGCATGTCCAGGGATTCTAATGTTAATGCAATGAAGTATTCCCCAACTTTTATCCTTTCATCTTTGAATGCCAAACACTGAAGCTTTATTATTATCATTTTTTTTTTCATTCATGGGATTGATAATAATGAACTCATGAAATGCTATATCCCATATTTTTTTTCTTTATTTCGTTGCACCATGAATTGTTTTTCAATTACGAGCTCACCTCTTTATACACTTTGTTACCAATTTTGCATAAGTATCCCATTACATGCAAGGGTTGGTTCACCTATATATCTAAGGCTAAAGAGTTATAATTGTGGCTAAAATAAGAAACTTTACAAATTATATGAATTTTTCTTAAAGGCTTCAAAATGGCTCCAAAGGTAATGTAATCAAAGAAAAGTCACAGGCTTCCAATGTAAGGAAGATTGCGTAATATCACTCTCTAGGTTCTTAACACTTTGTCAGAAGCAAGGATCCACACAAGGAAATCAAAGTAGTATCTTGTGCATTTAATACCAAAGCAAAGTAATATGATGAAACTATTCAAGATTAGTGAGATAAAAGAAACAATATAGAACATTGAGTATAAAACCCTCAAGAATAAAGATTAAGCTCAAAAGCTCACAAAATGAAGGTTGTTAAGTCTCCATCTACGTCTTGGCATACTTGAATAGCTAAATCTCATGAATTCTAATCCTTGACACGTATTTATTTTAATGGTCTTAAGTGAAAAGTCTTTAATACAGAAGAAAAGTTTATACTCAGTTTAAAATTTATTTCTCTATTTCAAAATTGAACATCAAACCATCTGTTAATTTCATGACCACTACCACCATTGAATTCGAAAGTGACACATACATTAGTCATCGATAATATGTAAGGGAAGTCTACATATTATTAACCTTCCCCCCCAACTTAAGCGACACATTGTCCCCATTATGTGTGTCGTGCAAGAACAATAGTGGAGGAAAAATGAAACTATATAAAATATATGTAAACAGTACCCCCCAACTTAAAACGCAAGTGAGTAATGATGATAAAACAAATAATGAAATAAGAGAAATAAAAGAATTAACCAGAAAAGAATAGAAAATAAGGGAAAAGAAGTACCTTATATCAGCTTCATACGTAGCTAAAGTAGCATTAATAGCAAGAATAACATCATCAGATAATGTAAAATCTTATGGAGACAAGTCACCATAATCAAACTTAATAACAATGTCAGTAAATAAATAAATAACAACTATGATATTTTAGCTCTAGATTTATTCTAAAATAACTAATATACATCTAATACAATGCTGTGATAAGAAACTAATCGTTTGAGGGGGATTCAAAAGGTCTCATGACTCAACTAATCCCATGAAATTTTCTAAATACGATTTCAGTCAATGCCCATGTACTTTGAAGTGATTTTTATTCTTCGGATTTTCTATTTCAATAGGATCGTGCTCAAAAACACGTTTTACAATGAAAGGGCCTGTCCATTTAGATTGCAAGTTTCCAGGAAAAAGATAAAGTTGTGAGTGATAAATGAGCACTTGTTGGCCCTCATAGAATGAACGATGAGCTATATGCTAGTCGTGGAGCTTCTTCATCTTTTCTTTTGAGATTTGAACATTTCCATAAGCATCATTCTGTAATTCTTAAATTTCTACTATTTGCAGTTTATGAGGTAACCTAGCCTCGTCAATAGTAATATTGAATTGTCTAATGGCCCAATAAGCTTTATGCTCTAATTCAACGGGCAGATGAAATGGTTTTCTATAAACCAAATAATATAGAGACAACCCAAAAGTTGTTTTGTATGCTATGCGATACGCCCATAGGGAGTCAATCAATCTTACTGACCAATCCTTATGGTTTCGATCAACCGTTTTTTGAAAGATTTGCTTGATTTCTCTATTTGCAAGCTTTACTTAGCCACTTGTCTATGGATGATAGATGTACTAACCTTGTAAATTGCACCGTATTTACGTAATAATGTGGCCAATTACAAAAGTGTTTTCCTCCATTAGTTATAATCACTCGTGGCATTCTGAAACGTAAAAATATATTCTCATGGAGAAATTTGAGCACGACTTTATGATCATTTGTTCTTGTGGAAATTGCTTTGACCCATTTAGAAACATAATCTACTCCTACTAAAATACATTCAAACCCAAAAGATACAGGAAAAGGGCCCATAAAATCTATTCCCCAACAGTCAAATACTTCTAAAACTAGAATAGGGGAAAGAGGCATTATGTTTCTACGGGTTAGGCTACCCAAACGTTGACATCTATCACACGTGGTACAAAAGTGATAAACATCCTTAAATAAGGTGGGCCAATAAAATCCACATCGTAAAATCTTCGAAGTTGTTTTATTTATGGAGAAATGGCCACCACAAGCTTGGGAATGGTAGAATTTGATTATGCCTTGAACTTCCGATTCGGGAACACAACGTCGAATTTCTTAGTCAAGGCAATATTTAAATAAATACGGATCATGCCAATAGAAAACTCAGACGTTTCACATAAATTTCTTTCTATCCTTAGAACTCCATTCTTTTGAAATTTTTCCAGTCACTAAATAATTTGCATTGTCAGCATACCACGAAGGTGTGGATGATTTTATTACAGCCACATTGAATAGTTGCTCATCCAGGAAGCTATTATTTATTTGAATTTCGTCCTTTGAGTAAGCTTCCATTAGTAGACATGACAAAAGATCGATTACTACATTCTTAACACCCTTTTTATCTCCAATTTCAAGGTCAATCTCTTGTAATCACAAAATCCAACATATTAACCATGATTTTGCTTCTTGTTTGGTCATCAAGTATTTTAACATAGAGTGATCAGTATACACTATAAGTGTTAAACCAATGAGATAAGAAAGAAATTTCTCAAGGGCAAAGACAACTGCTAACATCTCTTTTTCAGCTATCGTGTAATTTTGTTGAGCATCATTTAGGGTTTTACTTGCATAATAAATAACATGTGCTTTCTTGTCTTTTCTTTACCCTAACACAGCACCAATAATATAGTCACTTGCATCACACATAAGTTCAAATCGAAGTGATCAATCAGAAGATTGAAGGATAGGTGCTATAGTTAAATAGGTTTTGAGTTTTTCAAATGCCTCTTGACATTGTGGTGTCCAGTTAAAAGATGCCTCTTGTGTTAATAAATGACACAAGGGTTTAAGACTTCACAAAATGATTGAATGAAACGTCGATAAAATCCAGCGTGGCCTAAGAATGAGCGAATATGCTTAACAGATTGTGGAGTAGGAAGTTTCTAAATTAATTCTACCTTAGCTTGATCAACTTGGATGCCCTCTTTGGAAAATATGTGACCTAAAACTATGCCTTTAATCATAAAATGGCATTTTTCCCAGTTAAGCACTAGATTTTTCTCCTCACATTGAGTTAATACCAGATTAAGATTCTCTAAGCACTGCTCGAAGGAATCACCGTAAACAGAGAAATCGTCCATAAAGACCTCCATGATTTCTTCTACCATTTCATCAAAAATGTTATTCATGCAGTGCTTAAAGGTAGCGGAGCGTTACAAAGTTAAAAGGGCATTCTTTTAAAAGCAAATGTTCCAAAAGAACAAGTAAAAAGCAGTTTTCACTTGATCTTCTAAAGCAACATCGATTTGATTATAGCCCAAATAACCATTAGTCCTAATGGTTCAAAAGTTGGAGCCCAATTTCCCACAGCCATTAAGGGGCACACCTCTAACCAATCAAAAATTGCTTTCACTTCTACTATTTGGGTTGGAAAAGTCAAACTCTCTTCACTAAACAAAATAGTTCTCCTAAATGGATCCTCTATGAATTCATGATCTACATAATCTTATTCTATGGTTTCTATGAAATCTACCTCCTACATATCAGGTTGTTCATTTGGCTGTTTACTGACATGGAAAATATTAGTCTCAAATTCAATATTTCCAAAGGATATTTTCATTAATCCATTCCTACAACTGATAAGTTCGTTTGAAATAGCAAGGATTGGTCTGCCTAATATAAGAGGTATCGAATTTGGAGCAAACACATTAGTTAAGAGTTGTGTATCCAGTATGATGAAATCTATTGGAAAGCAGAAATTCTTACCAAACCAATACATTCTCAACTATTTCTCGTGGGACTCTAATAGACCTATTAGCAAGTTGAAGTGTCACACGAGTGGGCTTTATTTCTCCTAAACCCAATTGTTCATAAATTGAGTATGGGAGTAAATTTACATTTGCCCTTAAATCAATCAGGCTCAACTGATATGATAATCCCCTATGTGGCATGAAATAGTAGGACATCCAGGGTCTTTATATTAGGGGGCATACAACCATGAAGTATAGCACTGAGTTGTTCTATTAGAAAGGCTTTCTCTTTTACATTTAGCCTTCTTTTCACCGTGCATAATTGCTTTAAGAATTTGGCATAGACAATAATTTACTTAATTGCATCTATTGGAGGTATGTTGATTTTGACTTGCTTGAACACCTCTAATAGTTCTGCAGCTTGAGCATCTCTCTTTGATTTAGGAATCTTTGAGGGAATGGTGGTTTGGGAACATATTCCCTTAAAGTAACCTCTACTTCTTTTCCACCTTCCTTTTCCTTCCTTTTTTCTACGTCTTTCTCCTGTGCTTTCTCATTCTCATTTAATTTCACTAGATCTTCCGTCTGGATTTGATCTTCCACTATCCCTTTAGGTTCCAACTCTTTCCCAGGCTCAGCCACCCTAAGATGAATCATTTTGTCTACTATTTTACCATTCTTAAGTGTAGTGACAGCTTGAATTTGCTTAAGATTGTTTTGAGCATTAGAAGATCCTTCAGCATGATTTACTTAAGCAGATGGATTTGGATGTGGTTAAGCATTCAATTGACCTTTCTACTTGTTACTTAGTGTTTGGGTTATAAGAGTCAATTATCCTTTTATGTCATCCATTATTCAATTATTTTAGGCTCACAATGTAGATTGTGTAGCCATGAATAGCTAAAAAGTCTCTTCAATGGACTGCTTGTTAGGAGGGAACTTTGTATTTGGATATGGTCTCACGTTCTGAGACAGTCCTGGATTATGGGTAGGAATTTATGGAATATGTGGAGCTGGAGCAGAATGAAACTGTTGAGGCATTGATGCTCCATCATTTCTCCATCCAAAATTAGGATGATTCCTCCAGCCCAGATGAAAGGTTCCAGAAAATGGACTCCCTCCTTGATTTTATCCCCAATATGGTAGACAGTATTGGTTGATCGTATTGATAGCGAATTCACTAGATTGTTGTCTTTGCACTATTTTTCTACACATGGGGATCGTAGGGCAGTCATCTATTTTGTGTGCTTGGCTATCACACATAAGACAATACATACTTGCCACAAGTTCCTTGATAGTAGGTGCTTCCTTTTTAATTTTCAAGGTCTCAGTCTCCCTAGTTAGTGTTACTAATTTGGCTTTTAGTTCATCAGTTTCACTCAATTGGTATAAACCTCTATTTGGTGTAACACTAGTAGCTTGGGTGTTTTGAGTTCTCGTATTGTCCCAATTTTGTGTATTTTCAGCAAGAAATTCAAAATACTCGTATGCTTCTTCAAGCATTTTATCGTAGACTTCTCCATTGCACATGGTTTCCACAAATCGTTTTAGTTGTGGTGTTAATGATCCGTAGAAGATACTTGCTAAATGCCAAACTTCAAATCCATGATGTGGATAGGAACGTAAAAGTGTTTTGAACCTTTCCTAGCACTTAATAAATGTTCATTAATCTAAGGAGCAAAGTTCAAAATCTGGTGTTGAATAGCATTAGTTCAATTGGGAGGAAAAAATTTCTTAAGAAATTTGGCATGCATTTCTTCCCAAGAACAAATAGAATTTGGTTGCAAGAATTCAAACCATCTAGTAGCTTTATCCTTAAGAGAGAAAAGAAAAAGTTTTAGGAATACTAAATCTATGGGATAGTTTTGATCTCTAAAAGTCACACAAATATTCCTAAATCTAGTTAAATGTTCGTAAGGGTTTTCAGATTCTATACCATGAAAGGTCAGCAAAAGTTGGATCATCCCAGGTTTGAAATTAAAAGGTCTTTGATTTTTAGGCCACGCTATACAAGATTCAGGCACATGCTTATCCTATTGGAGTATTTCCCTCATTAAACGTCTAGCAATAATGGATCGATTATTGTCTGCCATTTCTACCGTAGGAGTAGGGGTAGATGATAGGGGAATTTCTATGAAGAGATTTTCAATATTAAAAGGAATATTGATGATTTCAGGACGTATTAACCTACCATCTTCCCCCCAATTTCAAGCACTCATAAACTAAATAAATAATTAAAAAAAATTGAATTTGGGAGATAAAAAGAAATTATAAAGCTATTTTTAAAAGTTCTTTATGAAAATACTTTAACTCTCTATAGCAATTTTTAAATTAAATTCTAAATTAATAAGATTTCTATAGATTTCTCTTCTTTGCTCAAAAATTTTGAAAAACTCAAGTTGTACTTCTTCTTTTTGAATTTTAATTTCCAATGATTCGATATCTTTCTGTAGATTATAAATTTTCTTGACATGACTTTGTAAAAGAAACATAAGCAGAAACTTAAATTTTTTTTTTTAAACAAAAGGGAACTAAATAAATTTTAATCTAAAGCAACTTAAAAACTAAGATTAGGTTCCCCAGCAACAGTGCCAAAAACTTGGCTGCCTCTAGAAATTACATCTAAAAATACCCCCAAGTGTAAGGGTGTGCAGTGTAATTTTAGCTCAATGAGAACGAGGTTGAATTCGCAAGGAACCTACTATTTTAATTTCTAAGTTTCCAAAGATGAAAGTAATTTACTACCTAGTTCAAAAGTGAAGATTTCTAATGATTTGAGGTTTGAATTGATTTCCATTTGCAAATAAGTTTAAACTTCTCAACTAAAACTATTCTAAACAAAAACTTGAAATTCAGAATTTAAATCAATAATCAACTAAATTAACAGATGAAAAACAACTATTAGATAAAGATCTTGATTCAACTTTCAATGTTAGGTGGATTAATTAGTTCACAAAGTGATATGTTTTGTTTTGAATCTCAATCTAAGTTTCACATAAAGGAAAAATCAATCGGAATAATGTTTTCTTGAAAGCTTATAAAATTTCCCAAACTCAATTTTATATTCATGTTTGGGATTATAAAACTAGATGATTATATTTTGAAAAATATTTGGCTTCAGATTTAACATATTCATATAAAAAAATATAGAAGAAAAATTGAGATTCGAAAATCCTTATCAGTGGTTACAAAGATTGTGATCAACAATTTTCATTTTTGAATGATTTTGAAACAAATAAATTAAACCTAAAAACTGTAGATCTCTACATATACATTTTCACAGAATATACATAGATCTGCGCATATCACCATGTTCATAACAATCCACCCTTCCTTGATTCATTGAACCAAGAATGAGCAATTTAGCCTAACATCGACATAACAAGAATGATAGAAACAAGAATAAAAACAAAACAAATAATAGTCTTCATTAAATTAAATTTGAATTAAAAACCGTACTTTGAAGCGAAGCAAAAAATGATAATTGTAGACACTACGCCAATAAAACCTTCAAAGATCTTTAAGAACATTCTTCAAAAACACTCAAACTAACAACGGTGACAGTTCAATGAATATCCCAAAACATCTCTACCAAGGTTCTATTTATAAAGCCTTTGAAAAAAACCCTTAAAAATACAAAACGGCGCCTAAAGATCTCCCAGTGGTCTGGACCACCCGTGGCTACGATCTAGACCACAGTGTGTTTAATTCTCTGATTTTTGTTGTAGTGGTCCCAACTATTTGGGAAATAATCTAGACCATAATGTGTTACTCTGACATCCTATTTTGTTTTTCTCTCCGTGATCTTGCTCTAGTCTGAATCGGAGCTCTTTAAGTGGGTACCGAAGGCTCGTTTTTGTTATTTTCCTCATCTTCATCACTGCTAATCACAATTATTTACTCTCCTTTCCTAAAATAAAGAGAACAAACCAAATAAGAAATACATATTAACAGAACTTGGAAATTTATTAGATAATGCATGCTTTATAAATTAACTTCTAAGGTTTATAATTACACTTTTCAAGTGTAATTAACGCGTAACTGAGGAAATGAGTCCTGCTCCAGATAAGATAAGGACAATCAGTGTCTCGCGCATAAATGGGGAAAAGAGTCTTACTCCAAATAAGAAAGGCGCCTTACGTGTAACTGAGGAAATGAGCCTTGGTCCAGATTAAAAGTAACAGTTAGTGCCTAGTACGTAACTAGAGAAAGGAGCCTTACTCCAGAGTAAAAAGAATAGTTGGTGCCTTACGTATAACAAGGAAAAGAAGTTTTACTCTGTTAAAGAGTTTAGTTCTAAGGGTTTGGTCGACACAAATGAGTGAATGTTTATCATTTGAGAAAGAAGTTTAACTCTGACATGGAGCATAACTTCTAGTGGTGATGATCAAGTTTTTGTGATATGAGCCTAGGAGCCACGTATGTTGTGAGTGATGCATTTGATATGTCATGGGCATTCTGAATGTGATGACAATTTATATTCTAACATTTATCCCCTATTATGGATAAAAGTTATATGATGCAAGTTAGATATATCTTAGGGAGTCATGACTTAGAAATAACTGGCTTATGCAATCCTAAGTCATTCCTAGTCTCTAGGGCCTCAATCGCTTAGGTGAATGCTCTGGATTGATGGGCGTTTGACCTTTAAGTCTATATCAACCCTTATAAGTGTGTGTTTGCATGCACTAGAGTATTTTTAACCTGCCAAGTCATGTGTAGACATGTTAAGACATGGTATATGAATGTTATAGCATGGGCTAAAATGATAAATGATGCCCTAGCATGTTATGCCATGATATATGATGATATATAACATGTTAGCCTGGCATAGCTTGATTCTAGGCACGAGTTGTTTTGTTGATGCATGAGTTATCTATTTGGTGTCTTAGGCACATCTATGCAGTTTGATGGTATTTCACCTTGATCTGGGCATTTGGCTTAACTTTGTTTTTTCTTTTTCAAGGGTATGATTGTAATTTTTTGGTCGTTCGCTCTTTATTGAATTCTAGCACTTTAACATGTCCTATGATTAAGAAAGTTTAATCACTAGAGTACCATTTAAATAAAAACTTTAAATATAGTAAATTTTTGGCAAGGGGTAAAATTAAGGCGTCTATAATCCTTTATTTGAATTTTTGATGCACCAATCTCCAAGTGAAAGACACCCACTTCAAATCTTCAAAGATAAACTGAATCCACGGCAGCACACTGAGTTCACAACACTCATACATTGAGTGAGGAATACTTTTAGAAGACTTACTTTGATGATCCATTAGAGCGTGCTATAGTAAGAAGTGAGAGATGCAAGGTTCTTAATGGTATGAATTTTGTGGATAGTGAGGAATAGTGAGTGTAGAGGAAGAAACTATGGTTATGATTGGCTGGGTTCAATGTTTGAGCATTTGGAGCCATCTTTGATTAAACCTAAGCTATCTGTTGAGTGTCCACCTTATCCCTTTATGAAACCCTTACCTAGTGATCTTAAGTACACATTTCTATTAGCCATATCATCTAGGTTAGAGAGTGCCTAAGAAAAGAAGTTATTAACAATTTTAAGGGCTCTCCGAAAAGCATTAGGTTGGAGCATGGCGGATCTTTGAGGTATTAGCCCTTTAATATGTTCTCATCATATATACCTTGAAGATGATTCTAAGCCGGTAAGGTAAACACAACATCGGTTAAACCCTACCATGGAAGCGGATATAAAGGGAGAAGTGCTCAGATTGTTGGATACGAGTATCATTTACCCCATCTTAAATTCATCCCACCCAAGTGATCCCTAAAAAGTCTAGAGTCACTATTGTAGAACATGAAAAATGATAGTTAGTGCCACAACGTACCTAAACCGGCTGGCGTATGTGTATTGACTATAAAGCGTTTAAATGCTGTAACTCAGAAGAACCATTTTCCTCTTCCATTCCTAGACCAAGTGCTTGAAAGAGTAGCATGGATAGTTTTTTATTGTTTTCTTAATAGATATTCAAGTTATAACCAAGTTGAAATAGCATTGGAGGATTAAGAAAAGACCACTTTCATATGCCCGCTTAGTACTTATGCATATAGCCACATGCCATTTGGATTACACTAACGACGATTGAGCATTTTCAGTGATATGGTCAAGAAATTTCTAGAGGTTTTCATGGATGATTTTTCTAAATATATGGATTTTTGATGAGTGTCTAGGAAATTTGGAGACAGTTTTAGTTCGATATGAGGAGAGCAATTTAGTGCTTAATTGGGAGAAATTCCATTTTATGGTAAACTCAAGGGTAGTCTTGGGACATATTATCTCATCCAAAGGGGGTAAAGGTCGATAAGGTAAAGGTTGAACTCATAGAAAACTTACCCCAACTAGCGTTAAAGATGTGATATCTTTTCTTGGACATACTGGGTTTTATTAAAACTTCATCCATTTCTTTAGCTCCAAGTTAGTCCCTTGTGTGCCTTACTTTCTAAAGATGCTCCATTGGTTTGGACATCCAAGTGTCAAGGGGCCTTTGATCAGTTTAAAACTGTTCTTAGCACTACACCAATAATCGAAAGCGTAGATTGGTCCTTATGATTCGAGCTTATATGCGACGCAAGTGACATGTAGCGGGGGCTTTTTGGGTCAAAAGAAAGAAGGCAAACCTCATGTCATTTACTACGCCAACAACACTCTTAATGACGCACAAGTGAACTACACTACCACTAAGAAAGAATTGCTAGCTATAATATTTGCTCTCGATAAGTTCACATCTTATTTGGTAGGGTCCCACGTCACAGTGTTCACTAATCATGTAGCCCCGACATAACTTCTTTCCAAACAAGAAGCCAAGCCCTGCCTCATTAGGTGGATTCTATTACTTCAGAAATTTGACTTGGAAATCAAAGACAAGAAAGGAGTAGAAAATATAGAGGCTGATCATTTGTCTAGGCTGCCATCTCATACATCTAACCATGGTGATCTACCAATAGATAAGCACTTTCCAGATGAGCATATAATGCATGTGAGCTCAAGAACTCAAGATTATTCTCCTTGGTATTTAGACATTGCCAACTTCTTGGTAACTGGGTAACTGGCCTTATGCCATCACATTGGACTAAGATTTATAAAAGAAATTCTTACACAATATGCGTGACCCTTATCTCTATAAATATTATTTGGATCAAGTTGTGAGACGTTACATTCCCGAAACCGATGTTCCAAGTGTTATTGACTTCTATCATTACATAGCATGTGGGGGTCATTTCTTTGCTAAGAAAACATCCACTAAGATTATTCAAAGTGGGTTTTACTGGCCTTGATTGTTTTAGGATGTCTATGAATACTACTTAAGATGTGACCATTGTCAACGATTAGGGGCCTTACTAGAAGAAACGAGATGCCTCAAAACCCCATAATCATTTTAGAAGTTTTGACTGTTGGGGTATTATGGGACCATGTCATTAGGATTTGATTTCATAATTGTGGCTGTAGACTATGCCTCCAAGTGGGTAGAGGCTTGTGCAATGCGCACCATTGATCACTGGGTGGTGGTCAAGTTCTTGAAGGAGTTTATTTTCTCAAGCTTTGGAATGCCTTCGGCTAGCATTAGTGATAGAGGCAAGCATTTTTTCAACAAGCCCTTTGTTGTCTTGTTAAGAAACTATGGTGTGACACATAAAGTGGGTATTTCATACTATCCACACAATAGTGGCCAAGTAGAGTTGACAAATAAGGAGATTAAGTGCATACCCCACATGCAAGAATTGGTCTTTGCGTCTCACTAATGCATTATGGGTGTATAGAACGGCTTATAAAGCCATTTTGGGTGTGTCTTCCTATCATCTTGTCTATGGCAAAGCTTACCACTTACCTATTGAGATGGAATATAAGGCCTACTGGGCAATCCGACAATTTAATGAAAGTCAGGATGATGCTGATGTTCTTCAAAAGTTACAATTGAATGAACGTAAGGAGTTACGTAATGATGCTTTCAAAAAATGCAAATATTGCCAATGCTAAAATAAAGGACTTGCATGATAAGCACATCTCTCAGAAGTCTCTTTATGTAAGTCATAAGGTGTTGATGTACAGTTCTTGATTGCTTCTTTTTCCAAGTAAACATCGATCTAGATGGTCTGGTCCATTCACTATAACATCAATCTCAAACCATGGTGTGTGTGAGGCCCACAATCCTCTTAACAATACCATTTTTAAGGTGAAAAGCCATTGTCTCAAGCTATACTTGGAAAACTTCATGGCCGAGATTGAGATGTGGGAGCTTTCTGAGCCCCTACCATTCGAATAACCCATCATGAAGCTGAAAGTTGTTGTTATATTTTAGTGTTTCTTAGGACTTAGGTAACTTTTCATTTTAGTACCAAATAGTCAAGGTTTCGGACCCAGAAAGAAGTAAGGGACATTGGTCACTGCCCCCTGGTGTCCTGACAGTGTCAGGATGACAACGGACAACTCCTGCATTAGTCAAAACTCCCCTGGTGTCCCATCGAGACGCAACACACCTGACGGAAGGGTTTTAACCCCCACTCGGCCCCTTTTTCATGCTTCCCATACACACAACCTTCTCTCTCTCTACTCCTAAAGACTCTTTCTCTCTAAAGCACACCTCACACATTCAAAATCTAGTTACCCAAGGTCATCCAACAACATTTATGCTATTTAGTGAAAGTTCCACGGTCAAAGTTCCCAAATCCAAGGATCTTTAACATGTTCTTTGTATTCCTCCTATCTTTCTCAAAGATATTTGAAGTTTTGTGCTAGATTTCAACTCTTGGTAAGTTTTTTAAACTTTCTTTATGATTTCTTTTTCTACTCATTCTTGAAGCATTACACAGACTCGATTGCGAAGTCTTCTCCTTCTTCCTATATGCCTATGCTGTTAAGACCCACTTGTGTGGTATTCATTTTCTATTTTTTTGGATGAATGGCATTGTGATAAGAACTTTGCAACTTTGTGACTTAGTTTGAGTCACCATTTGTGGGTGCACTTAGAATTGCAGTTGTGAAGTAGTGGTTATAAGTGCTATAATAGATTTTCAAACCTATATTTTTCCACTCTCTCATCATTTCTTTAATGACTCTAGAACTAAACTATTACTAGGCAAGAATCAAACGTATTAATTTGATATTTATGTTGAATTTATTCTTGCTTTATATTTAGCAATAGGTTCAAAAAAGATGCCTACCCGCTCGAAAAGACCGCGCCACCAAAGCTTATGATAAACATAAGTTTAGAAACAAGAATGCAGAGGTTAAGTTTGGGAGATTTTGCAAAAACAAACCAATGATTGTGGAAAAAATGGGAATTAGAATTCTTTTGTGGTGAGAATTTTCAGTGGTTCCAGAACTTTAGTGACCGAGGGTGGTTACACTTTGTAGCTTTCCAACCTAAATGTGCACCTAAGGCCATAAGAGAACTTTACTGTAACATATTCCCACTAAAAGCGGGCAAGGAGAGAAGAAGAGAAATTTATAGTTATGTGAGAGGTCAGGACATTATCATCACACTTGATTCTTTTGCAGTACTCTTTGGTTTACCTAGACCATTATTCCCTAAGTATCCCTATCTACCAATTAATGATCTAGGTATGGGAAAAGTAGGCAAGGAGATATTAAAAGAAGGACTAGAATGGATTGTTACAAACCAGATGAGGGTGTCTGATATTAATGGCTGTTACTGGGCCTTACATAATTTCAGTTGCCGTAAAATTATTCTATTACATAGAACCTCAGAGTGCAGTGAGAAGAGGGTTGTCTTACTGTATGCAATAGCTACAGTACATCTATTGGTCTAGCAAAACTTTTGTAGGATGACTTAGATGAATTCATAGCACACCCTAGACGACAAGGCGGTACCTCTTTTAGTAGAATGTTAACCTAGATCTTTGAGAGAAGCAGAGAGTGGCTATTGACAACACCCTACATAGAGCAAAGACCAATGGACCTTTGAACTACCTATCCTTTACCAAAGCCAAACCATAAGGACCCATTATGAAATGTAAAAATGCAGGTTTACAACAAGAAGCCAGTAGTAGCTCTCAAGTAGCGGGAGAACAAGAAGATGAGGTGACAAATTATCAACTCATGGAGATGTTACAAATCCAAGGCGAGGCAATTGAACAATTAAATGAGTGGGTGGCCCACCTAAAGGTTATGGAACATGAAAACTCCCAAATGCTTCGGAGTATCTTTGAGTACCATTTTGGACTAGGAGCATCATTTCCACCTCCTCCACTGCAGTGATGGAAAATAACCCAACATTCTAACCTTTCTTGTATGCTTTAGCTTTCAACTGCAAGTATTGGATGTTGGTTTTTATATTAGACTTTATATACTTTCTCTACTTTTCCTATGGATACGCCTATTACACCTTGAGTATTGTAAGATATTTCTTTCCCTTTTATATATGAGCTTCTATCATTATTTTTGAGCAATATGTATTATGATCTTTCTATTATATCTTTTTTCTATGTTTAGGTACGTTGATATGGATTCATTTGATGAATTGGATTAGCTCTTACTTGATGATGATATAGATAAGCCCAAACCCTATATGGATTGAGGGTATGATTGCCAATCTAACATTCTCTTATGACTGAAGATCAAGATAAGTTTAAAGCATCATGTAAGTTAGATTCATGGGGCGATGAGTATTTTGGAATTAATCGTCATTTGTTGCCTAGTCGACCTCCTCGTCTCTGGAGCTATAATGCAAATTTCGAGCCTAATGCAAGAGCATAAGATCCAATAGAGTGTGACATTACTTCTTGGAGTGACACCCAGAAACAGATCCTGAAGCAGAGGAAGAGACAGAATTCTGCCAATCATTCACTACATACCTCACTTTTCATTTTAACTTGGCATTTTTTCTCCATCAGGTATTATCTAACCTATTCTCTACATTCATACTCTCTTATACCATATTTCAATTAGGGGTGGATAAAGGTAGTTATCCATATTGGTACTGCTCTTTTATCATGACTTTTTTTTCATACTTTTATGCACACTATAGATCCACTTTGTTTTGGGACACATTGGGGACAATGTGTGATTTTGTTGGGGGGTGGCACATGATAACATGAGCATATGATCATGATAAAATCTTGAACTCAGAAACCTAACTGGGAAAGGTAAATGTAATAGAAAAAGTTCAAATTTTTCTGAAGTTTATATTATTCGTTAAAAAGAACGAATGGTTCGGTTTCAGGTAAGCAGTCCTTTTCAAAATGAAAATAGACTTTTTGAAAGCATATGAGGAACTTGAAATTTGATATTGTTAAAATGAAAGTATGTTGAATAGTGAAACTCAAAAAAGTTCGTTGTTTAAGTGTGTCAAAACATAAGTGGAGATGGGTAGGTTTTCGTTGTTTAAGTGTGTCAAAACGATAAGAAACCTAGAACTTTTATTAATTCTATTGAACTTCATTGAAAAATTATTCAATCCAACATGAAGAATTGAGAATAATCAATGAAAAAGAATTAAAACTAAACCTAAAACTTTGAAAACTACAAAAAATGGTTAAAGAAGAATGCCCTAATTTCTGAATATATAGGCCTATTTATAGGCTATAAACCCTAAAGTTCTAAATAGAAATCTCGGAAGTTAACTGGACTGTGCCGTTTGGACAGTAAAATGGTGTCTGGATGGTAAGATCAAAAATACATTTCAAAGTTCAAAAATTTTCTAAGTATGAAATGAGATTAACTATTAGAAATTAGCGTCCGGACGCCATTTTACCCTCCGAACAGCAAGAACAAAAACTTGGTCTTCTCACTACTTTCTTCTTTTTCCTCTACACTTGCTTTGTCACTCTTTAGATTGTGTCTTTGATCATCTAGACTCGTGTGATGAAGGTACTTTCATCCTTGCCTTCGCTTCCATCTATTCCAAGCTCATTATTTTGCTATTTTCTAATGTTTTTCTGCATTTAGGAAACACAAACCATTAGCCTTAGAAAATGAATAAGATATGTCCTAATTGGTTGTTAATTGCACATTTTATGATCAAATTAAAGGTTAGTAATTACACTTTTTCAAGTGTAATCAGAAAGAAATTATGGTTACAATTATGGTGAAACTGTGATTGAAAAAAAAAAACTATGGGACATAATCTTTAATGAGTTCTATCCTTGGTCCCATTAATGAAGTAAAGTGGAAAGTTAGCACTCAAATAGTTGAAAAGTGATAGGTTTGGGAAAGTACTTCATGGCACAATCACTCAATTCCATGGTATTGCACTTTGAATTCTTATCCCTCATTTGTAAACTCAACACCCCGTGGCCAAGCTATATCCTTGTACATGACCTAATTAACTTTAGGTAAAGAACATCTGTAAGAGGATTAATGAGACTCGTGTGTATGTTAAGTAAAATCACTTGGTAATAGCATGAATACATTCTTCCATGCAGCTACACTCAAATATTTTTTATTCTTTCATTCACAATCGAAGAGGTTCATGCCTATTTTTTCGTTCGCACTTTTGCATGAACCATGAGTAAGATCTGCTGTAGAGTGAATTTCTTTGTTGAGTGAACAACTTAAGATGAGGTTTGGAGTCAAAATTATAGTTTTAGTATAGACTTGACATACAATTTTCATAAGTAACATTGTTTGATACACTTAAGCGGAGGCGATTGAAAATGATTGAGGATGTTAATGTTAAAAAAAAGAGTTAATGTGATTTTTGGATAGGATAACTTAGTTGACTTTTGAAACTGAACCAGAAATCTTTTGATTGCTTAGTAACTAACTTAAAGATTAATTTGAGAATTTCGTGGGTAGATTCACTACAAATCCTCACGAGACTTCACTCGTCCACTATGGGGACCCTCAGGGTTTAAAAGGCTTACTGCGTGTAGCTAAGTGCAACCATGTTTCCAATAAAAAAAGAATTTAGCTTAGATGTTTCATATCCATTTTGAATAAAATCATTGCTAAGGACTAGCAATGGGTAAGTTGAGGAGTGATTACACTTGAAAAATGTAATTCCTGGCTTGATTTCCTATTATTATTAACTAGGATGCTGTGTTATTTCGTATGTTTTAATAGCATTTCATAAAACTTACAAAATTTCATTCTTCAATGCAGAGACTGAACCAAAAAGCTAAAGAAACACCAAACGTGATACTAAAGGACTTGGGGAAGCTGAATGGAAGTTCAAAGGAAGCAAAAGAATAAGAAGAGGGCCCTAGCATCTCGACAACATCAGGATGGCAAGAGACAATAACCTCGAGTCCAAACTGATGATTTTAGCTAACCCCACTACCCTTTGGCACCCATATAGTGTTAGGATGCAGCGGCCCAGAAGTTTCCAAATTTACAGTTTTGTTCATAGTTCTCTATAAATACGGACCTTGCGTAGGGTTTTGGTATTTGGCTACAATAAATATGAGCCATAAGGTTTGGAAACGCCTTTCTAAAGTGAGTTTTAACGCCTTTCTAAAGTGAGTTTTACTTTCAATTTCATTTAGATTCGTTTCCATCTTCGCTTTGGATTGCTTGTAAGTGATTTTTACTTTAGTAGTTTTAATTGTGAGTAGTTTTTTTTATCTTTCATTTGCTATTTTCACTTTAAGGTACTTTGAATTGACTTTCTTGCTTTGTTTCTATTTCATATTGATTTGGTTCTTCTTCTACATATTTCTTTTAGTCTAAATCTACAATGGATGCACATTCATATATTTGTAGTGTGATTTGTGATTTAAACATGCTAGCCTAAACTCGTCTTAGTTTTATCCTAGGAATGTAATGGTGAAGAAAAAGGTAGATTCAAATCGTGGTTTTTAAATGCAATATTATTTTTATTAAATTGTAGTATTTGTTGAATCTAGGTTTAAACCTAGGAATCGAATTACTTATCTTATAATCGGTATTTGGTTGCGAGTTGACACTCGTTCACACTAAGGATCTATATCCAACACTTGAGGGTACCCCAAAATCCCTCCTGCCACTTACACAATTTCATCTTGCAATCATATTATTCTGCTGGTCAAAGGAGCGTTACATCATTTAATCAATTTATTGTCACACTAATCACTTTTAGTCGTGCTAAGTTAGCATTTTCTCCTTCAAAAATAAGCAACGCACCCTTGTGCACTTTTGAATCTGCAACTACATAATTTTTATCAAATTTTCAAACCTTTCAAAACATTCAATCATTTTCATCAAACATTCTTTGTGACAAAACTAGTCTGTTAGAATCACTGCTAAACACTAACATAATTTTAACAATACTGAATGACCTGCACTTCAAGTGTTTATTCAGTAACCTCGATGTTTGCCAAAACTACGGGTGACCTGATTTGCGGTCCACCAAAATACATAGGTAACCAAATAGGTTCGTCACCACCTTCAAGAGATCAAACCACTGAAGGTATTTTCTAATACCTAAAAGTGGTCATCGATGTAATCTAAAGCTTGATAGCTTAATAGACCAAAACTCAATATGATAAGTGGTATTCAATTTTCAAAAAAAGAAAAAAAAAAATCTACGAGTCAAACTATTAACCTTAGTAATATTGAGAGCTCAAGAGACTAAGTTTCCAAAGTCAATATGATAAGAGGCCATCTTTCAGCTACCCTAAATAGATTTAGGATCATCCATAGTTAAGCCCTTTAAGCCAAAAAAAAAAAAAAAAATCAAATAGTACATTTTTTCATTTAATCTTACCTAAGATCATCCCCCACATTAGGGTAAGCAAGTAGGATGGTTCAGACATTAAGGGCATCCCTCATCATCACAAGTCGTCATCTCATCCAGACAAGTTAATTCAATGCAAGAAGAAGCGTCAGAGTAAGCCAAGGTGGTATATTTGAACAAAGTGGTCAGATTCAAAATAAAAAATGGTATTCATTTCTACTATCTTTAGACCTAGGTCAATTATCCCTTGCAAAGTCCTTTGAGCCGATTCATATTCTTTTACAAAAAACCCCCAAAGGTCGTCCCCCACACTAGGTAATGGGGAGAGAATAGAACAGAGCTAGGCATTGTAAAGAACATGAGCAAAAACAAAAAAAAAAAAAAAAAACACAACGAGGTTGAAGTTCGAATGAGGAAATCAAGCAGAAATCATAGTCAAAGCAATGGTGAAATAGAAATACAAACAATAAGAAAATCTCAAGAACCTCAGCAAGCAATGCCTAATCTCTAGCTCTCAAACACCATCAACAATAAAGTACGATGGCTCATCAAATCAAGAATCAAATGACCTTGGGATTATTTAACCCCAGAAAAAGAATTTGAGCCTTAATATCCTTCGTTTTTATAACCTTAACCCTTAACCTATATTACGGTCCAAAATAAAAGTCTCTCAGATTAAAGCTGGTAGGTTTGTTCAAATAAAACTATCGAAGGCACTCGAAGCGCTTCCTAAGATAAAAGGCTGAATTTCAAGATAAATGATGCATGAAGACGTTGAAAATGATCCTTAGTAAATTTTACCGAAGTAGAAAATAGGAATTTGAGCTTATACATTTCTTCCCCCTTTTTCAAAATCCTAAAACCAAGCCCATATTGTAACCAAAAAGAAAGTCCTCTTCAATTAACAATGATCGTTTAGTCGGAGAGCTTTCATAAGCTAGAGGTAATCGTTTCTCTCAAAACTAGATATAAAACCTTGTCAATTGATAATGGTCTATTAATCTAAAAGCTCCTGAAGCAAAGAAAGCCCTTGAGAGGATAGAAAAGGTTTTTCGTGACTACATCTCTTGATAAAACTGCAAACATGCCAAATACTTCATTGAACATTTCACTGGTAAGGTCATTCACAAAAAGAACAAATTTCAAAAAGTGCACAAGCAGTCATTCTACCACACTAGTGAGACACATTCTATCAAACATTCAGTTGTTCAATTTCAAATCAAACATTCAAAGCATATTTTTTCCAACACATACTAGATTCTTTCAATCAAAATTCATTCATCATGCATAACTCAATTTTTTTTTAAAACAAAATGACATTGTCTTAATTATATTCATTAAATGCGCGTGATAGTTCACAAATCAAGACCGTACATGGTCATATCCCCAGTTTTCAAAATTTTGAATAAATTTTCAAAATTCAAATATTTTCAAAATCAAACACCTTAGAATCATGCACATGATTATGCATTTTTCATAGGCACCCCAAAAAGATTTCAACATCATCAAATTCAAACTATACAAAATAAACATGAACACATCAACCCATGACGTCGGTAGCTTTCTCATCAACATCAAGTATAAGGCATAAGACACCTACAACCAAGGAGTGAGACATCCTTCAGAAAATCAACTGCAAAGCATGGAGTCAATATCAATCAAGGAATAAAAAATCACACAACACATCAGGAGTGAAGCTCCTATTCAATAAGTAAATTTAGAATCATAAGATAAAGTTAGGACTCGGAGCAAAAGCTCCTCACTAGACCAAACCAGTCCAGACTAGATCGAAAAAAAGTTAAAGTGTCTAAGAAAGTACTTTAAACTAGACTAGAGCGGATAGAGCTAGGCTCCCTACTTCACATAGAGCTAGGCTCTATAATCTAGATTTTTTAGATAAGACAAAGCTAAGTTCACGAACGAAGCTCCTTAAAGTCAACCTCGAAGTTAGAACTCCTCTTCTGATGTTCTCGCCATCACAAGACTCAGAGTCAACCTTAGAGTTAGCACACCGCTTCTGATGTCCTATTCTTACCACCACAAGAGTCAGAGTCAATCCTAAAGTTAGCACTTCTATTCTGAAGTCTTGTTCTTGAAGTTAGCACTCCCTACTGAAGTCTTGTTCTCACAATCACAAGAGTCAGAGGTAATCCCGAAGTTAGCACTACCCTTTTGATGTCTTGTTCTTGCCACGACAAGACTTAGAGTCAACCTCGGAGTTAGTAACCCCCTTCTAATGTCCTATTCTCACCATCACAAGACTTAGAGTTAATCCTAGAGTTAACACTCCCCTTCTGAATCTTGTTCTCACCATAACAAGAGTCAGAGTTAACCTCAGAGTTAGAATTCCCCTTTTAATGTCTTGTTCTCACCATGACAAAACTCAAAGTCAACCTCAAAGTTAGTGCTCCCCTTCAAATGTTTTCTTTACACTATCACAAAATCAGAGTCGACCTTAGAGTTAGTATTCCTCTTCTGATGTCTTGTTCTCGCCATCACAAGAGTCAGAGTCAATCTTAGAGTTAGAACTCCACTTCTAATGTCTTATTCTCATCATCATAAAACTCAGAGTCAACCTCAGAGTTAGTACCCCCCTTTTTATGTCTTGTTCTTGCCATTACAAGAGTCAAATTTAACCTTGGAGTTATAACTCCCCTTCAGATGTCTTGTTTCTGCCATCATAAGAGTCAAAGTTAATTTTAGAGTTAGTATTCCCTTACTGATGTCTTCTTCTAGCCATCATAAGACTTAAAGTTAACCTCAGAGTTAGAACTCCCATTTTGATGTCTTTTTCTCACCATCACAAAACTCAAAGTCAACCTTGGTGTTACAACTCCCCTTTAATGTCTTATTCTCGCCATCACAAGACTTAAAGTGAACCTTAGAGTTAGAACTCCCCTTCTAATGTATTTTTCTCCCCATCAGAAGACTCAGAGTCAACCTCAGAGTTAGTCCCCCTTCTGATGTCTTGTTCTCGCCACCACAAAAGTCAAAGTCTGTCCCAAAGTTAGCACTCCCCTTCTGAAGCCTTGTTCTTACCATCACAGGAGTTAAAGTCAATGTCGGAGTTGTAACTCCCTTTTTGATGTCTCATTCTTGTGATCATAAGAGTCAAGGTCAACCTCAGAGTTATAACTCCCCTTCTGCTGTCTTGTTCTAGCCATCATAAAAGTCAGAGTCAACCTTAGAGTTATTACTCCTCTTTTGATGTTTTGTTCTCGCCATCACAAGAATCAGAGTCAACGTTGGAGTTAATACTCCCCTTTTGATGTCTTGTTCTTGCCATCACAAGAGTTAAAGTCAACCTCAGAATTAGAATTCCCTTTCTTAGGTCTTGTTCTCACCATCACAACACTTAGAGTCAACTTCGAAGTTAGTACTCCCCTTCTGATGTCTTGTTCTAGCCATCACAAGAATCGGCGTCAACCTCTCATCTTCTGAAGTCTTGTTCTCACCGTCACAACACTCAGAGTCAACCATGGAATTAAAACACCCTTCTAATATCTTATTTCACCATCACAAGACTTAGAGTCAACCTCAGAGTTAAAACTCCCCTTCTAATGTCTTATTCTCCCTATCACAAGACTTAGAGTCAACCTCAGAGCTAGCACTCCCTTCTGATGTTTTGTTCTCGCCACCATAAGAGTCAGAGTCAATCCCAAAGTTAACACTCCTCTTTTGATGTCTTATTCTCACCATCATATGAGTCAGAGTCAACTTCAGAGTTATAACTCCCTTTTTGATGTCTCGTTTTTCTGATCATAAGAGTCAGAGTCAACCTCAGAATTACAACTCCCCTTCTGATGTCTTGTTTTCACCATCATAATACTCAGAGTCAATCTCTGATTTATTACTCCCCTTCTCATGTTTTGTTCTCACCATCATAAGCGTCCAAGTCAACCTTAAAGTTAATACTTCCTTTCTGATGTTTTGTTCTTGCCATCATAAAAATTAGAGTCAATCTCAGAGTTAGAACTCCTCTTCTAATGTCTTGTTCTCACCACCATAAGACTTAGAGTCAACCTCAGAGTTAGTGTACCCTTTTTAATGACTTGTTCTCACCATGACAAGAGTCAGAGTCAACCTCGGAGTTAGAACTCCCCTTCTAATGTCTTGTTCTTGCCATCAAAAGACTCAAAGTCCACCTTGGAGTTACAAATCCCCTCCTGATGTTTTGTTCTTGCCATCACAAGACTCAGAGTTAACCTCAGATTTAGTTTTCCTCTTTTGATGTCTTGTTCTTACCATCACAAGGCTTAGAGTCAACCTCAGAGTCAGAACTCCTCTTCTAGTGCCTTGTTTTTACCATCGCAAGAATGAGAGTCAATCTCAGAGTTACTACTCCCTTTTGATGTTTTGTTCTCACCACCACAAGAGTCAGAGTTCATCTCGAAGTTAGCATTCCTCTTCTGTTGTCTCTTTCTCGCCATCGTAAGACTCAGAGTCAACCTTTGAGTTAGAACTCCCTTTCGGATTTTTTGTTCTCGTCATCATAAGTCTTAGAGTCAACCTCAAAGTTAGTACCCCCTTCTGATGTCTTTTTCTCGTTATCACAAGACTCAAAGTCAACC
The DNA here is from genome assembly GCA_003260245.2 of Sideroxylon spinosum. Taxonomy (NCBI): domain Eukaryota; kingdom Viridiplantae; phylum Streptophyta; class Magnoliopsida; order Ericales; family Sapotaceae; genus Sideroxylon; species Sideroxylon spinosum. Next base: position 16,387 of record QLOD02142993.1, on the reverse strand, counting down.
TCGGAGTTAGTACTCCTTTCTGATGTTTTGTTCTCACCGTCACAGGAGTCAGAGTCAATCTAGAGTTAGCACTCCCTTTCTGATATCTTGTTCTACCATCATAAGAGTCAGAGTCAAATGTCATAGTTAATAATCCCTTTTGTTGTCTTATGTCTGTTATAGGACTTAAAGTCAACCTAGGATTTTATACTCTCTTTCCCAAAAATCTTGTCGAGAGCGAGGCTCTCTTCTTGAAATCCAATGCAAGGCATATGATTAGATATTAACCTTGGAGCTAGGCTTCCTCCTTATAATCTAGTGCAAGGCATAAGATTAGATATTAGCTTAGGAACCAGGCTTCTTTCTCATAATCCCATGCGAGGCACAGGATTAGATACCATCACATGAGCTAAGCTCCTCATCTTAGCAAACCAAATGGAGGGAAGCTCCTCATCTGACCTGTCTGGACAGAGCAAGGCTTGGAGCTAAGGCTCCTCACCTAGCTAAATTGGATAGAGCAAAGCTCAAACCATGTTAACTACTGTGATTTACTAGTTATTCAAGGTTATTTGCTAATTTATTTTTGAAAATTTGTTTGCCTCACATGTTATTTAAACTAATTTGCCCACCTTGGTTAGCAAATAAGTTTACCAAGTTTGTTTAACAAAACAATTTTCTTTTCTTTTACCTTTTCAAATATGTTTGATATTTAAGTTATTCAAGTGTGTTTGATAGCTTTGCTTTGCAAATTTCTTTGTCTATTTTGTAGTTCAGACTTTTTTCCCCTTGTGTTTAGCAAATAAACTTGTAAACCTTATTTTGCAAAATACTTTGGTTTCTTTATCATTCAAACTTTTTTGATTATTAGGTTATGTAAACTTGTTTTATTATCCTAATATACAAACTTTTTGGGAGCAAAAAAGTCTATAATAGGGGCCTCCCTTTATCATTTTTTCTCATCCCTCAATTGGTTCCTCTCCCTCTCCCAATCGAGCCTCCCTCTCTTCTCCTCTCTAAAGCTACCAGCCACTAGGAGTTTCCAAGGAGTTTTAGGAAGAATTCCAAGCCTAATAATCAAAAATACTTTAAAGTTATAACTTTCTCTCTTTAGAAATTTTATTCTTTCAATTCAATTTTGTTTACATAATTGGAATAGAATAGTTTTAATTATGTAAATAGATTCTTTGCCAATGAAATGCATTTGGATCATAACTCAAGATCGGGTTATGCCTGATGTATGATATTGACCGGATATACTCGAGACAAATTTTTTAAAATTCAAACATCATACTTATATCATGTCTACATCATACCAACATGCTATACCATGTCATACTATTCACTTTTCCATGTTATACCATATCCTAATACTATGTTTGTCATGCTATACCATGCCATATCATCAATTACCATGATAGGACGTGCTAGATTTCAAACTCACCATGCCATGTCATCCTCACTATGTTGTACCATATCATTGTCATCATATACCATGCTTACATATCATATTGCTATACCATGTTACCATGCTCATTCATAATCTCATATCTTAGGAGAACATGTTAGGACATCAATTACCATGCTAGCATATACTCTGAGATGTCATGTACTATGTTTTGACATACCAGCGCCTGCCTTGACATGCTAGGACATATTCAAACATTCAAGTACACACCCACTAGGGTTGATATAGACTTATAAATTAAATGTTTATCAATCCAATACATTTACCATGAATGAGCGACGCTCT
>QLOD02142993.1:0-14558 GCA_003260245.2 Sideroxylon spinosum | reverse complement strand
ACCCACTAGGGTTGATATAGACTTATAAATTAAATGTTTATCAATCCAATACATTTACCATGAATGAGCGACGCTCTTATGTCTTAGGAATGGTTAAGCCATTGGTTTTTAAGTTATGACTTCCCTTGGAAATATCTGACATACATCTTTGAATTTTCATGCATGATAGAGTCTAAATTGCCATCACATTCAACATGCCCATAGCGTATCTGATCATATCAACTGCATCATTCTCATCACCGTAGGCCCCTAGGCTCTTCACATAGATTAGATTACCATCACCAGGAACTGAGCTCTCGATCTAAGCTAATTTCCTTTCCTAAATGGGAGACAATCACTAACATCACATTAGGCCCTTGGCCCTTTATACAGACTAGATCATCATCACCGGAACTAAGCTCTCGATCTAAGCCAAGATCCTTTCCCAGATTATAGACATTCACTATAATTACCAGGCACATCTCTAGAGCTAGGCTCCTTCCCACAGACTATTAAAGCTCTATAGACTTGATCCCTTTAAAAAGGTACGTAGGTAACTCAAGTAGAAGGCTTAAGTTCGGTCATGCCTCCAATAGATCAAACCCAATGTAGAGCTGCGTAAACCTAATCCTTTCAAAAGGGTATGTAGGTAGCTCAAGCGGAAGGCTTGAGTTCAATCATCCTTCCCATCATAGTTCAAACCAGGTTAGAGCAACGTAGACTTGATCCCGTAATAGGGTACGTAAGCAGCTCGAGCAGAGCACTAGAGTTCGGTCACCCCAACACAAGGTGCTACTTTAGAACTAGGAACCTATCTCTAGTTTTCTCTCTCCAGTTAATCATTTCTCAGTTATGCACTGAGCACTAAATGTCCTTTCCCCAGTAGAGCTAGGACTCTTCATCCCATCTCAGGAGCAAAACTCCTTCACACCGATCCTATATAACACTAACCCTATCGGTCAGTTTCTTGTACCTATTTGCACATCATATCCACACTGGTTACTATCCCAGAGCTACGTTAACCTAATCGTTAGAATAATATGTAGGCAGCTTAAGCAGATAGCTTGAGTGCGATCTCCACGATCTTCATAGACAATCATCTATACCAGACGCCAGCTTAAAATTAAAACTTGGCTTTCACATCTGCATATCAGTTCATATCACATCAACATACAATTCAGACCACATTGGCTCTAAACTACATCGACCTGATCTTTGTCATAGGGTACGTAAGCAGCTCGAGAACATGGCTTGAGTTTGGTCACTCCGATCCTTATAGACCATATTTCAATTCACACTTCAGCACATTTACATTCTTGCTCAAGGACTATATAAGTCTTCATATCTTAGTCTTTAAACTTACACATAGATTCAAACCAGCATGTAGAACGCTCTAGGGTACATCACTACCATATAGCCAAGTATTACATTTGTAGATTGATTGGTTTCAGGTCAAATAGGAAGAACTAGAAGATTCCACCTCTGGAAAGTGCCCACACCTAATGGCTTAAGACACTATTCCTATTTCCTTACTGACCCATCATGCAAAAGGTACGCTCTTAGAGTGAGTGCACTATACAAATATAATAGAAAGTAAAGGCTCTAAGCTCTGCTTCAGTCGTGACCGTTCAATGGCAGGCTAATAGATAGTCTTCGGATCTTATTCGGCTTGGTCTACTATAGAAGGCTTATGACTTAGTGTTACGAATTGGTTTAGACAATAAGGTGCCAATCCTTGGTAAGCCAAGTGAGGGCTAGTAAGGGGTTAGTCGTACCAGGGGTGATCCAGTTAGCCAGTACCCATGACTATGACATGAGCTAAGCTTAGCCTCCTTACTTTTCATACATATTCACATTCATGAGTTGTATGGACCCATTATCTCTGATTGCACAGGCTAGTTGAGAGTCACTAAAAGGACCATTTCCATTACATTTTCAAGAACATAAATAAAACCATTTAAAATAAATATTAGAACTCAGGTTCCTCGACACACCCTTTTTGAAAGTGTCGGGTGGTGGCTCTTAGTCCTATAATCAAGGTCCTATTATAGTTTTTCACATTTGGTCAATCTCAGACGCATCATGTCACGATAAAGACTCACGACCCGTGCTCATCAGTGCATTGATCCGATCACGGTAAGATGGAAAAGGGAGAATGCAATAACACTAAAACACTGCAAATAGAGGAAGACATTATGTTTCCTGATGACGATATCTTCATCAAAGTAGCAACTGAGTGTCTAAATGAATCTCCTCTACAATTGGTGGCAGTGAATGTGGTAAAAACAACCCAAGTGCCATCAAACATGAGTCAACCAGTGATACCTTATTATGGGATACCCTATTATGTTCCATATCTCACACCCTACCCATACCAATACACAATGCCTTATCAAGTCAGCAATCTACCCCAAAACTCTTTCCTAGTAATGATAGTACAGAATGTGTCCATGATCATAACGGTCCCACGAATAAACCCAGCAATGACCCCAAATGTTGTAGTAGAACCTAAGTAGTCAAAACACCAACATGTAGAAATCTAGTACCTGCACCCATGAGAGAGGTGAGGGTTCTAGCAGTGGGGAAGAGTACCTACAAAGAGCTTGTAGGACTGCCATAGAGCAGGGTATGTACACTATAGATGTCCTATGGATTGCATTAAGAAAAGCACTAATTGTGGCAGAAGAAGGCACACCCATAGTTTTTCTCCCTATCATTGAGGCTGAGATGTAAAAAAAAAAAATTTTAGGAAGACAATTCCCTTAGTAGTAATTGGATTGGTCACAAGATTGAACAACCAGTGTTATATGGTGTTGTCTTTCAAAGTTTGGTTAGTAATGTACTTTTAAGACTGATGTAATGTTAAAATTTTAATGTACTCATAGGCAATTAAAGAATGTTATTGTTGTTGTTGTAATTTTATCAATGTATAAAGTATTAATCTAATATTAAGTGAAGTTATATTATGTTTTAATTTCAAAAGTTTTAACTAAACATCATTGCTTTTATGCTTTGCTATAGTTTTAGATAAAAAAAGAAAGCTATCACGAGAAATGAGAGCTAGAGGCCGAGGCCATGGTAGAGATCAAGGGAGAGGTAGAGGACGAGAAGATGCCCTAGTGGATCTAGATCTGATTAATGTACCTATTAAGCAGGGACAGGAAACGTACTTGAGTGTAGTACTAAGGCACAGCCTAACCTATAGCAAGAGGTCCTGGGAAAGGAAGAGGTACTAGATTCCATAGCTTACAACCATAGATGCTAGGGTAGTATTACAACAATTGCCAAAACCATCACCGTAATGGAAGGAGCAGCCTAAGTGGGCCCATAACCACCGATGCAAATTGGATCGATTACATTTGAAAGGCTCAAGAGGATGAAACCTCAGACTTACAATGAAGCAACGGACATGGACATAGCTAAGTAGTTTCTCGATGAGTATGAAAAGATATTAGTAGCTACGGAGATTATCGACCACTTAACCTATACCACTGTGACTACTTTTCAGTTGGTGGGGTAGACATCGGCTTGGTGCTATAGTTTGAGGTATTCAAAAGGATCAGTAGGCCTTACTTAGGAGAGATTCAATAAGAGATTTAGAGACTATTTCTTCCCATAATCTTTGAGAGATGCAAAAAGGGAAGAGTTTAATAGTCTGATGCAAGGGAACATGATAGTATTGGACTACAAGAGAAAGTTTTCTACTTTGTCCAAGTATGCACCCAAACTTATTTCCACCACCCATCTAAAGTGTAGAAGGTTTGAGCGGGGATTGAGACAACCTTTGAGAAATTTAGAATATTATGAGGCCCTAATTAATAAGGCAATGAATATAAAAAGGTATTTAAATGAGACAAAGAATATTCGTGAAAGCCGTTATGGCAAGAGTTTAAGGACTCAACAGGAAGGCGAGAATAGAAAGAGATTGAGAGGTCGCTCATCGACTGCACAAGTACAGTCATCACAATAAAGAAGTAGAGCACCCACATAGTCCAGGAGATCAAAGAGGACATCTAAGAGATACATCACATGTATTAATTGTAGATAACTAGGTCATAAAAGTATGAAATATCCTAGGATTAGAAGCTAGACTGGATTGACAGGATAAACAAAAGGTAGACAAACCGAGGAGAATAGAGTATGTTATGGATGTAAACGAATAGGGAATATTCAGAGGTTTTACCCACAGGCATAGAGTGATAAAGGAGGTCAATTTATACAGACAGGATAGTGTTTTCAGGGTAGTTATCCATTGACCTCTCAGTCAATACAACAACAATGTCAACCGAGAAATATTCCACAGTAGACCATGCGAAGTAGGGCTCTACGGTAGCAAAGAATAGCCCCATAAGGACAGAGAATAGGTAGACCACTGGATATGTGATTGTATGCAATCATTATCATTTCTAGCCTCACTTGACACTCTCCTAATGAACAGTTTTACCAAGTGGAATACCAATTTATCGTGTTTTGATTACTTACGTTAGTTTGTGTGCCTTATAGGAAATGGAGAAATACAACTTAAAGGAATCAACTTAGGAGCTAAAAAGATTGTAAGAGGAAGATCAGCACTTAGTGTGCACGACTGTGCTTGACCTTGTGCACCCGTCGAGAGCCAACATAAGCAAGAAGTTGCATGAGACTTTGGGTGCAAGACCAGGAACACATCATGTGCATGAGACCTTAGGCGCACGACCAGGAACACCTCATGCGAACTAGACTTTAGGCGCACAACGAGGAATACCTCATACGCACGAGACCACGGGCACACAAGACCTGAATTGGACCTCGTGCGCCTGTCGAGGCTAGATGTCTCCTTGAGCAAACCTTGGGCGCACCATTGAAGAGTGACCGTGCACACAAGACCATGGGCGTATGCCTGTGTTAGGCCTTGTGTGCACGCTGAGAACAGAAGCTCCATAGCTATTTAGGATTTAGAAATTTACACTTTTACCCCAAGGTTATGCATAACCTTCATCTTAACATTAGGGTTTTTCATGTAAGCACTTTTCTACATTGAAGTTAATTTAATTTCTGTTATCTTCTGATTATATATACTTTAGTTTCATTTATAATCATTTGCTTTTGCTTTCGCTTTTTGGTGACAGATTTAGTTTCAAAAAAGTATGCGAACACTTTGAAATACGTTTTTTTAACTTGAGAATTTTTCAACTTTGATTTCTTATTTTCGTTTCATTTTCGAAAGGATTTTCGAACACTTTATAATATCTTTTCTTGTTTGATGGAGATTTTGTCCTTTTCGAAAAGCTTTATCTTCACCTTCGTAATGATAGGCTAGATCTTATCTTGGTTCTGGCCTAGGAATATAATGAAATCAAAGGTGATGAATCTCAGATATTAAGAACTGAATTTTTTGAATATTTATTTATTAAAACATAAGGATCGTAGTTTTAAGTTAACATTCGAAAACGGATCATCTGTGATAAAGTTGATCTTCAGTTACGATAGTGTAAATTGAAGATCAATTCCATGTCCCGATGATTGCGAACTTGATTTCAAAACCCAAGAATTACGATCTTTTTATAGAAGGGTTTTCTAACGCTGAATCCTCCAACCCAATACTACATGTGTAGATATTAGGTTGCATTAACCACATATCCGAATTCATTCCTTCTAGGCCATTATAGGAATAGGTTAGAACCAAGTATTTTAATTCAAGTAGTTTAAATCAGTGTTTAAATCGATTATTTTTCCTGGCTTTTTAGTTTTTCATAATTTGTGCTTTCAGACCAATCTCCAATTCCAATTTGAGAAACCAAAAAAATATTTTCCCCTTTTCATCTTTTAATTCTTGCAAGTGTTTTCAAAAGCGAGTTTTTCCCACAATTAGACATACTCTTGCTCCCTGTGATGACTAGGACTCAATTAGACTAAACTCAACCGACCTCTTGCACCTGAGAGTGAACCTCAACCATATTTGAGAGCGGTTAAGTTTTTGGCACCGTTATCGGGGAGCAACGGTGTGTGTGAGTGAAACGCGGGAGACTTGTAGCTGAAAGGACTTACTAACGCGGTCTCATTTGGACTTCCAGGTGACATTGTTTCATACTTCTCTACCTCCATCCATTCCATTTTCACTTTATCTTCTTTTCTTTATTTATAGGAATTTCTAGATCATCAAAAAAAATAAAGATTTTTGAGTTCTTGACTTGCATGTTTTTAAGGTCAAGTAGAGTCTTAGCAAAACACACTGAACTAGAAGATCCATCCTATTGACCTTCACGCTCAAACTCTTACACCACTGTGTCATTGGTCAATTCCACATCTTTTAATTCAATGGCTAGAGTAGATGACGATGTGAGTATTCATGGGGATAATGAAGATAAGCCAAGTCCTATACCAATGAGAAACCATCTGAACCCAGATAGGCAAACCACACCTTCGTGTATCATCTTGCCTTTGAATAAGGGGAATTTCACACTTAGACCTGGGATTATCCAACTTTTTCCTACATTCTATGGTATAGACTTTGAGAATCCATACAACCATCTGAGAGAGTTTGAGGAAGTAAGTAACACATGCATGGACCAAAATGTTAATAAGGATGTAGTGCACCTCCAACTCTTCCTATTTTCTCTTAAAGACAAGGCCAAATTCTGGCTCAATTCCCTTCGTCCTCATTCCATTGGAACTTGGTGTAAGATGCAAACTAAGTTCCTAAGAAAATACTTCCCAACCCAAAAGACTCAGCACTTTAGGAGACAGATAACTACCTTTTCCTGCAAACCCAATGAGAATTTCTGTCGTGCTTAGGAAAGGTTTAAAGACCTTTTGATGGCCTGTCCTCACCATGGCTTTGAGTCATGGAGACTTGTGAGTATCTTCCATGAGTCTTTGACTCCTAGTCTTAAACAACTTGTGTCAACCATATGCAATGGTACCTTATTTGATAAGACTACGGAGGATGCCATGGATTTCTTTGACATAGTGCCTGAAGATTCAAATGATTGGGAAATTGGACCCCCATCTTCTTCTGAACAGAGGAACCCCTTACCTAGTGGCCAATTAGAGTTAGGCAAGAGTGATGATTTGAGAGCTAGATTAGCCGCTGTCCAGAATAAGTTAGACTCTCTTGAACTTAAGAGTAAAGAGAAAGCGATTGAGGTGAATATGGCTTGCAGAGCTTGTGAGCAAGCGGGGCATGATACTAATTCTTTCCCTGAGGTTCCTTTACTTAGGGAAGTTGCTTATGGCCAGGCTTACATCAATGGTTCCCAAAATCGATCATTTCAGAATAGAGGCTAAGGACATCCCTCTCACTATCAAGGTGGGAATGTCAATTATCAATCGGAAAACCAAACTTTCAACTTCTGTCCCCCGGGGTGGAGACCTCCTGTATTCCATGGAGAAATGACGATCAAAATCAACCATTTCAACCACCTCCTGTACCACCACCTCAATTCCAATAGCCCAACCCTGCTGCAGTGTAACCTATGCAAAAGAGGCCTCTTAAGGACACTCTTAATCAATTCATACATCAAGAGTTGAACATTAACAATCAACTGACTCGGGCTTTAAATGACATTAGAGGGTAAGTCTTTAAGTTGACACAGGCTATGAGTATTACTCAGAGTGGAAAACTACCTGCATGAACTTTTCTAAACCCAAAAGGCCAGGTGAACATTACTGAGTCATCAACCTCGGGTACCACCCCATATGAGCAGGTGCAATCTGTCACCACATTAAGAAGTGGCAAAGTCATTTAGAAACCTGTAGACCCTAGAGCCAACGTCCCTAGTGCTAAGATGGGATCAAAGGGTAGTGAGGAAGTTAAGGAGTCAAGTGAGGAAGAAGTTGAGGAGAAAAGAGAAGGAGAAAACAAAAAGAGTGATAGGCAAGGTCAGGAAGGGAAGAAAGTTGAAAAATAGTCAACAGAAAAAGGAAGTGATGTCGATGGGGATATCTCGGGTAGGCAAGAAGACCAAGTAGAAGATCACGTATCTAAGCCACCTTTTTCCCATAGGTTAGCAAAGGGTAAGGATGAGATGTTGAATTCTGAGATTTATGAGGTTTTCAAACAAGTAAGAATCAACATCCTATTACTCAAGGCTATCAAGAAAAATCCCACCTATACTAAATTCCTCAGGGTGATGTGTACTGTTAAGATAAAGCTTAATGTGAAGGAGAAAGCTTTCTTAACTGAGCACGTGAGTTCCATAATTCAGCGTAACACACCACATCATAGATAAAGCACTTCTTGACCTAGGCGCTAGTGTCAACCTATTGCCCTACACTGTCTATCAGCAACTAGGCTTTGGTGAGTTGAAGCCCACTAGAATAACATTGCAGTTGTCTGACCATTCAGTTAAGATGCCACGGAGGATAGTGGAAGATGTGTTGGTCCAAGTAGATAAGTTCTACTTTCCAGTTGACTTCATTGTGTTGGACACCCAACCTATTCAAAACCCTTCCCATTCCATTCTGATCATTTTAGGTAGACCATTCCTCGCCACAACCAATGCTGTGATTAATTGTAGGAGCGGGGTTATGAAGGTATCCTTTGGAAATATGACCGTTGAGATGAACATTTTTAGGGTTGGGAAGCAAATTAGAGGATTTAAGGATATTAGGGAGGTTGATGTGATTCATACATTGAGTGAGAAACATTTTGAAAAGACTTTCTTTAAAGATCTCTTAAAGCGAGCCTTAGTGAGAAGTGAGAGGTATGAAGCTCTTAATGGAGCAAGCTGTGTTAATTGGGAGGAATTCGTGCCAATTGAGAAAAATGTTATGGCTATTAGTGGCTGGGTACCAGTGTTTGAACCCTTGGAACCATCTAAGACTAAGCCCAAGCGATTGGTCGAGTGTCCGCCTTGTCCCGCTAGGAAACCCTTACCAGGTGAATTGAAATATGCATTCTTAGGAAAGGGTAAGACATTCCTGATAATTGTGTTTTCCACATTGGAGAAGGTTCAGAGGAAAATTTGTTGGCCGTTTTAAAGGCCCATCGTCAAGCCTTAGGTTGAACTATTGAAAACCTTCAAGGTATTATCCCTTAGTATGTTCCCATCATAAATACCTTGAGGATGATGCCAAACCTGTGAGACAAATGCACTGTAGACTAAACCCCAACATGAAAGAGGTTGTGAAAGGTGAAGTTCCTAAATTGCTCGATGTGGGTATTATTTACCCATCTCCGATTCAAAATGGGTGAGTCCCACCTGAGTGGTTCCTAAAAAGTTAAGTGTTACTGTGGTTGAAAATGACAAGGGAGAGTTAGTGCCTCAACGCACCCAAAGCGGGTGGCGTATGTGCATAGACTATAGGTGCCTAAATTCCATGACTGGTAAGACCACTTTTCCTTTCCATTCCTAGACCAAGTTCTCGAGAGAGTAGCGGGAAAGTCGTACTACTATTTCTTGGATGGATACTTAGGGTAAAATTAGGTTGAGATAGCACTCGAGGACCAAGAGAAAACCACTTTCACATGCCTTTTTGGCACTTATGTGTATAGACGCATGCCATTTGGGTTATGTAATGCACTTATGACTTTTTAAAGGTGTGTGATGAGCATCTTTAGTGACATAGTTGAGAAATTTTTGGAGGTTTTTATGGATGATTTCTCTATCTATGGAGATTCTTTTGATGAGTGCTTGACCAATCTTGAGAAAGTCTTGGTGCGTCATGAAGAGTGCAATTTGGTGCTAAATTAGGAAAAGTGCCATTTTATGGTACAAAAAGGGATTGTTTTGGGGCACATAGTGTCATGTCGTGGGGTTGAGGTAGATAAAGCCAAAGTTGAATTGATCCAAAATTTACCTACCCCTAGGCATGTAAAGGACGTTCGATCATTCCTTGGTCATGCTGGTTTTTATCTGTGTTTCATTCAGTCCTTTAGTTCTATTGCCTGCCCTTTATGCTCATTGTTGTCCAATGATACTCCCTTTGAATGGACAATGCCATGCCAAGAGGTATTTGACAGACTTATGAAATTGCTTACCACCGCTCTTATTATACAAAACCTGGATTGGTCCCTACCGTTCGAGCTTATGTGTAACGCTAGTGATTTTGCGGTAGGTACAGTTTTAGGGTAAAGGAAAAAAGGAAAACCATATGTGATTTACTATGCTAGTAAGACTCTTAATAAGGCTCAAGTGAACTATACCACCACTGAAAAAGAGCTTTTAGCGGTAGTGTTTACCCTAGACAAGTTCAGGTCTTATTTGGTAGGTTCTCATGTCACAGTATTCACAAACCATACAGCTTTGAAATACCTTCTTTCTAAGCAAGAAGCCAAACCTCATCTAATTAGATGGATGCTACTCCTTCGCGAGTTTGATTTGAAGATTAAGGACAAGAAAGGAGTAGAAAATATGGTAGCTGACCACTTGTCTAGATTGCCTCAGCATGTGTCCAAGTCTAGTGACCTACCAATTAATGAGCATTTTCCCGATGAGCATATCATGCATGTTAGCACCAACCCTCAGATCCCATCTCTGTGGTATGTAGACATTGCCAATTTCTTAGTGACTGGCCAAGTGCCTTCCCATTGGACAAAGGTGGATAGAGGTAAGTTTTTACGCAATGTGCGTAATTTCTTTTGGGATGAACCTTACCTATACAAGTATTGTCCAGACCAAATTGTAAGGAAATGCATTCCTGATCATGAGATTGATAGTGTTATTGAGCTTTGCCACACTTTAGCTTGTGGAGGCCCTTTCTTTTCAAGGAAAATCACAGCTAAGATTCTTCAAAGTGGATTTTATTGGCCTTCCTTGTTCAAGGATGTGCATAACTATTGCTTAAGATGTGATCATTGCCAACCCTTAAGAGCCCTGTCAAAGTGGAACGAGATGCCCCAAAATCCTATCATCATTTTAGAAATCTTTGATTGTTGGGGGATAGATTTTATGGGCACATTCCTTAAGTCATTTGGTTATGAGTATTTCTTAATGGCCATAGATTATGTGTCCAAATGGGTAGAGGCCATTGCCACTCACACCAATGACCACCGAGCTGTGGTCAAGTTCCTAAGAGAACACGTTTTCTCTCATTTTGGGATGCCACGGGCAATCATTAGTGATGATGGGAAAAATTTTTGTAGTTGTCCCATTGGTGTCCTAATGCAAAAATATGGTTTGATGCATAAAGTGGGAACTACTTATCACCCACAAAATCGTGGCCAAGTGGAATTGGCAAATAGGGAGATTAAGGTTATCCTTAAAAAGACTATCAATCCTACTCGTAAAGATTGGTCTTTGAGGCTAGACAATGCATTATGGGCATACCGAATAGCTTTTATGACCATTTTGGGTATGTCTTCCTATCGTCTTGCTTATGGCAAGGCTTGCCATCTACCTATTAAAATGGAGTATAGAGTCTATTGGACAATTTGGCAATCTAATGAGAGTTTAAATGAGGCCGCTGTTCTTAGGAAGCTTCAATTGAATGAACTTGACGAATTAAGGAATGATGCTTTTGAGAATGCAAAGGTTGCCAAGGCAAAGATGAAGGATATGCATGATAAGCATATTCTTAGAAAATCCTTCTATGTTGGCCAAAAAGTTCTCTTATATAACTCAAGGCTGCATCTCTTTTGCGGGAAGCTTAGGTCTATGTGGTCTAGCCCTTTTGTCACTGTGTTAACCTCAGAACATGGTGTGTGTGTGTGAGGTTCACAAGCCACACAACAACACCACCTTCAAGGTGAACGGCCATCGTCTTAAGCCATATTTGGATAACTTTGTGGCTGAGATTGAGTCGTGGGAGCTCACTGATCCTCCCCCATTTGACTAAAGAGCATGCAAGCATTCTTGTACATTAGTAGTTAGGTGTCTTTGTTTTTTTCTTCCTTGTTCTTTAAAAAAAAAATTCTTTTGTTGACCCTGGGTGGGTGCCCACTTATGTTCTTCTCGTGCACCCATCGAGCTATGAACCACATTCTTGTGCGCCCGAGCCATCTTCACATCGTGTGCCCATTGTGTCGTACATCTGCAGCATCTTCACGCCGTGCGCCTGCCTTGTCATGTGCCTGACTGAGACCTATGTTGGGCGCCCGTTGCAAGCTCATGTGACCCATAAATAGGTCACGTGAGTTAGTATCCTTTAAGTCTTCTGACTGCGCATAAAAGTTACAGTTATAAATAACCCCGAAGTATAAGGGTGTGCAGTGTAGTTTTAACTCGGTAAGAACGAGATCGAATCCACAAAGAACCTATTTGTTAATTTCTAAGTTTCACAAGATTAAAGTAATTCGCTACCTAGTGCAAAGGTGATGGTTTCAAGTGTTTGAATTTTTTGGTTTAATTTCAAATTGTAACTAAGATATAAATTATGTAAATAAACATTATCTAAACAGATAATTAAAAATTCAGAATTTAAGATAACAATTAAATGCAAGCAAAGGATGTAATTCAATTAATAAATAAACATCTTGATTCAACTTTTAAGTTAGGGTTGATGGATTATTTTACAATGTGATGTGCTTTCTAATACACGATCTAAATTTCACGTAAAGGAATAGTAGATCAAAAAGGTGTTTTCGTGAAAGCATAAAATTCTCCCTATCTCAGTTTTATACTCATGTTTAGGATTATAAAACCGAAAGATATTGTTTTTAATAAAATTAGGGTTTTAGATTTAAAATCTTAGTCTCAAAAATATAAAAGAAGTTTGAAGATTCAAAAGTCCTTATCAGTAATTTCAGAGAATATGATCAAGAACTTATTGTTTTCAAATGTTTTTAAAATAAAAGAAATCAAATCTAAAGATTGTAGATCTCTACATGTACGTTTTCATACAATACACGTAAGTCTACGCACATCACAAAGCTCATAATCATCCACCCTTCTTTGATTCAATGAATCAAGAACTAGGGTTTCTAGCCTAACATGGAATTGAAAAAAATGCAAGAAATATAAATAAGAACAAGAGATGAAAGTACATTCATTGAATTAAAACAAATAATCAAATACCATAATTTAAAAGAATTCGAAATGTGACAAATCTGCAATAAGAATTCCAAGAAAGGGAACAAACATCTCCAAGAACAATGAAAAGAAACGAAAGAAAATTAAAGAAAACTATCTAAAACTATTCCTAGTGACGGCTAGAACTGGCTCTCAAACGGCTGTGCGTTCCCTTTTTATAACCCACGCACAAAACCCTAAAATAGGTAAGCATCGCATGTCCTCGGGTGTCCTTTATGTCCAAACACCCAAATGGGGTGTCCGGACGGCAGTAGGTTCCATACTCCTCTTTTTTTCCAGCTTTGTATTCTACAGTCCTGAAGGTGTCCGGACACCTACTCCATACAAGTGTTCCTACATTTTAATGAAATTTTAACCTTGAATATGATGGATTCAGTCTTTAGATAAAACACATAAGTTGTAGATATTTGAGTCTTCTTTCCAACCCAAAAAGAATCACGTCAATTGAAATTATGAGTGAAAAGTTATTCCCAGAATACAGACAAGGTGTAGTGCTAGACACTTGTCGTGGTTTCCACATTTAAGCTCCAAACTTACTTTTCTTGAATTGTTTTCCTTCCATACCCCTACAATTAAAAGAATAAAACTTATAAATTATGAATTGACATTAAAATCTTGGATTTAAACATGTAAATGCATTAAAATTATCAAAATAAAGAATTAGTAATTACACTTTTCAAGTGTAATCATCTTCCTCTCAACTGCTCATTCAGCCACTCTTCTTCCAACCCGAGATATTGAACCAACACAAACACAAACTTAATCCTCTTCCATTCCCTCCCTCCAAATGGTTCTCCTCATCAAATCCTTTTGTTGATTCAATGATGATTCATGTAGTAGAAGTGTGATTGTACTATAAAACGTACGATTATGAGCTTTATTTTGAGGATTTTTATGTGAATTTATTCCATAAATGAATGAAAATGCAATTTGTCTTGCATTAATGAAGGTTTGGTGTGATTTACAGGTATTTGAACAAAAATGATAGAATTTGGACCAGAAAATATCAACTCAACAAAGTGGTTCGAACACATGTTTGAACCATAGCTTGTTCGAACACTGTTTCTAATAACAGACGGTGTAGAAGATGGAAGAACAACGAAAAAAATTCTAAGTGTGGAAAGTTGGTTCGAACCTTTGTTCAAACCATATCTTGCTCGAACAGCAGAGAGCATATCCACAACAAACCCGAACGTTGTTTGTTGTTTGGGCCATAACTGGAGCTACAGATCTCGGTTTCATGTGATCTTTGTTGGAAAGCTAAGACATAGGGCTACAACTTCCATGAAGAGTCCAAGACCCAATTCTGCCGTTTTAAAGTCAGAAATGAATCCAAAACACAGAAATCAGAATCTGTCTGGAAGATTTCTCACAGCTCAGACCTGTCAAAGGTTTTGGGCTATATATGAAGTTCTAGAAATCAGCATTACACGAGTTTAGGTGCGTTGGAAAGCTGAGAAGGAAATCTAAAACTTTTTTGGAGAAACCAACCCCAAAATCCGTCGTTGTTTTACCCTAAATTCAGCTCAAAGTTAGGTCCAGACGACAGACTAAATTCTGGAAATTTAATGGCATTCTTGTAATTTTTTGAAGAATGGGATATAAATATGAGTTGGAATTTCAGGAGAG
>QLOD02142978.1:0-17593 GCA_003260245.2 Sideroxylon spinosum | reverse complement strand
TGTGTGGATTTCCTCGCCACATATATTGTCTTCCGCTTTCAATTATTTACATTCTTGATTGCTTAGGATATCTAGCATTGTACACGTGTGTATTTTCAGAGTTGATATCTATTACACCTTATCAATTGACATTAACAAGTTTGGCTGAGTTGAAGGCTTAGATTAAAGATTTGACCTCAAAAAGAGTTTATTTGACTCAATAAATCTCCTTAGGGTGCACTAGCATTGTTTGCAGCTAACAAGGGTGGTGCATTTAGAATGTGCATTAATTATAGGAGACTGAACAATGCCACCATCAAGAATTAATATCCCTTGTTGAGGATTGATGACCTATTTGATCAGTTGAAGGAGTTGGTTTGCTTTTCGAAGATTGATCTAAGGTCGGGTTATTACCAGTTGAGGGTTCGAGCAAAGGATGTCTCTAAAACGGCCTTCAGGACTTGACAGGGCCATTATGAGTTCCTATTTATGCCGTTCGAGCTGACGACTGGACTAGCAGTGTTCATGGATCTAATGAATTAGATATTTAGTAAGTATTTGAATCAGTTTTATGATCGTATGTATTGTGGATGTATTAGTCTGCTCACGCTTTGAGGAAGATCATAAAAGGTATTTGTAGATTATTCTTCAGATCTTGAAGGACAACTATTTATATGCCAAGCTTAGTAAATATGAATTTTTGCTCTGAAAGGTGAAATTATTCAGGTATGTAATGTATGGTGAAAGTGTTGCAGTGGACTCTTTAAAGATCAAAGCAGTTATGGATCGGCAAAGGCCAACAATTATGTTTGAAGTTTGTAGCTTCCTGGGGCTGGCTGGATACTGTCAAAGTTTCGTGTTAGACTTTTCACAATTAGCTGGACTGATGAAGTGATTGACTCAAAAGATAGTCCAGTTTGTGTGGGATGAAACTTGATAGCATTCAAAGAGTTAAAGAGGAGATTGACAACTACTTTAGTGCTTGCAATCCCAGAAAGAGGATTGGGTGTGTTTTAATGCAAGAGAGGATAGTAATAGCGTATGCTTCTAGGCATCTGAAAACTTATGAGAGGAACTGTCCAATGTATGATCTTGGGTTGGCAGCAATTATTTTTACACTTAAAAGCTATAGGCACTATCTATGTAGGGAGAAATTTGAAGTTTCTCCAACCATAAGAGCTTAAAGTATGTCTTTACTTAGAAAGGACTTAAATATGAGGCAGAAGAGATGGGTCAAGTACATGGAGAACTTTAATTTTGAATTGCACTACCATCTGGGTAAGGCTAATATGGTTGTTAATGCTTTGAGCCGAAAAACCCATGCTACCTTGGCTAATGTGACAATGCAGAAATGGAGAATGATGGATAGTTTGGGCGAGTTTGGGCTTGACTATCAGGAGGCCAAAGACCAAGCAGTGTTATGTCTTGTAATGGTTTAGCCCATACTGCTAAGCAGAGTTGTGGAGGCCTAAGATAATGATGTCGAGGCTAATTAATACCGGGTATAGATGAACAGTAATGAGAGCATACCTGGTTGGATGATAAGATTAGATGGGGGATTGAGATTTTAGGTAAGGTTATTTGTTCTAGTTTCTGTTCAGGATGTAGTCTTATGGGAGTTTCATTACTCCAAGTTTATGATACACCCTTGAGGGACAAAGATATACCGAGATCTCCATCGTTAGTTTTTTGGGGCTAGAATGAGGAAGGATGTAGCTGAGTTTGTGAGGAGATATTTGACTTGCCGGTAAGTGAAACTAAAGCATCAGAGGTCAATAAGATTGCTTCAGTTCTTACCGATTTTGGAATGCAAGTGGGAGAACATCACGATGGACTTTGTTATAAATTTACCTAAATCTCCTAAGAAGCATGACACCATTTAGGTGGTGGATAGATTGACAAAGTTGGCTCATTTTTTGCCAATTTGTCTGACTGATTCTATAGATAATTTGGCTCAGTTATTATATTCAAGAGATTATGAGGCTGCACGGAGCTCTGATTTCAATTGTGCCAGATAGAGATTCCCGTTTTGCATCTCATTTCTAGCTTAGTCTTGAGCAAGCCATAGGTATAAAGTTGATGTTTAGTACCACTTATCGTCCTCAAACAGATAGGCAATTTAAACATAACATTTAGATTTGGGAGGAAAATTTTCTGTTAGTGGAGTTTGCATACAACATCAGCTACTATTCTAGTATTGAGATGGCACCTTACAAGGCATTATATGGCAGGCTGTGCAGATCTCCCATCTGCTGGGTAGAGGTTGAAGTGACAGCTTTGTTGGCACCTGAGATGGTTCAGGAAATAACAAAGAAGATTAAAGTTATCAGACAGTGACTTGAGACTTCGCATAGTCGTCAGACCAGCTAGGCTGACAGAAGGTATAAAACATTAGAGTTTGAGGTAGGAGATCACGTGTTCCTGAAGGTCTTACCGTGAAGGGCCAGTTTCGATTTGGCTGTAAAGAAAAGTTATCATTAAAGTTTATTGGGCCGTTTGAGGTTTTGGCTTGAGTTAGCAAGTTGGCATATCGTTTAGCTTTACCATCGAGATTATTCAGGTGCATAAGGTGTTCCACATATCCATGTTGAGGAAGTATAACCTCGATCTATCTTATGTTTTGGATTGGGAGGAGCTTGAGGTTAGTTCTGATGTCACTTTGTAAAGTAAAATATTAATTGCAAAACACAATTTCACTCTTATTATGAAATATCAAAGTAGATTTTATTATGTGGTACATACCTAATTAGGATATAATGTATCCCTTAATTATGTCATTTTATTTGAGGAATACCCTTTGATTCTAATTAAATTGGTTGCCTATGTCAGTTTGGGTTTGACTAAGGAATTTCAACAAATGTTTTGGATTTTCCAGTTGCTCAAAAAAGTTTCATGGTGTTGGTGACTTAGCTAAAGCTCAAGCTATTTTGTATCATCGAGGTAGTCATGCTCTTTTTGACATTCCTCGTATGGTTTATATAAGATCTTGCTCTTGGTGGTATTATTCTTGGTAGGTGAGAAGCTCTATTCCTTACATAGGGCCATCTCTCATAAAGAGTTTATGTGACCCTAAATAAAAAATCTATGCACGGAAGAGATCTAACTTTTATCATTGATAAAATTGAAAAAGTTTCAGCAAGCATAAAGGGAGCTATTAGATTTCTAGATGATACAACTACTCATGGGTTTGATGTCTCTGTTAAGAAATCTGATGTGCAATTTGTTGGGAACTACCACGATGGAAAGAAAACTAAAGTTTGAGCTCGCGTAGAAAGTTCACCAAATTATAAAGAAGATTGCTTAAATTACAAGGACCATAAGAGAAATCTAATGGTTCAGATAAGTCTAATATTCCTAGCATTGAAGCCCCATTCAATGATTTCCCTATGGGAAGAAATGATGATGATAAAGTAGATACTTCTCTTAAGTTTAATGTCCCAGAAAATGAGGTTGTGAATGATGTTGGGCAATTTGACTATGAAAGTCCAGATGATCCTGCCATATATTTGTCATTTGAGAAACCTCTTGAGAGTTTGGAATCATCTACGGACAAAAAAGTATTATTAGAAGATTCCAAATGTGAAGAGCTTATTGAGAGGAAATTTTTCTTAGAAGAAAAATATAACTTGCAAAACACAATTTCACCCCTATTATGAAATATCATAGAAGATTTTATTATGTGGGTCTAACCCATTCAGAATATAATGTATCCCATAATTATATTCTTTCATTCAAGAATTACCCTTTGATTACAATTATCTATTTGTCACAAGTTCAATTTAGGCATCAAGAGTGGACGTTTATTTTATTTTTTTTAAGGGACTGAACTAAGATAAATAATCCTGACTGCCGATGCACCAATGGTTGATAGGATCAAGCCATAACATGGTTTGTTTATTTTATTTTATTTTTTTATAGTTTGCTTAACGAAAATTGAATTTTGAATGAACTTTGAGTCCACCAAACTTTGCCACTGTACCTATTTAAATGGGTTGCCTATGTATATAAGCAAGAATAAATCTAGACTAGAATCAAGTGAATCCTAGTTCTAATTATATTATTTAAGTAATTTTTAGAATTTGATTTTATTAATAAGCCTTAATTTGTGGCCTTAAATCCAAAATCGCTTCACAATCAGATAAAAATCCGATTTTATTTATGAGGTGGCTACATTGAGGATGGATACCTAACGATCCAACAAATATGCCATTGGAAATTAATGTTATCCACTTATACATATCAAAATCCAAATATATTTTTTTACATGGGAATTTGAGTGGAGATTTTCTCTCTAGATTTAAAATTTACAAAGATTTTTCAGAGATTTTATCTTTATATCTAAAACTTGTAGAGAGATTTTTTTTATTAGATATTTTCTCTCTATATTTAAAAGAAATATTTATTTCAGAAATTTTCTCACTGTATTTAAGATTTTTAAAGAGATTTTTTTTTAGAGTTATAAAGAGATTTTTTTTTCGAAATTTTTGCTTTATGATATTTGAGATATGCATAAAGATTTTTCTCTCTATACTGGAATTTGAGATGTGCGTAGAGATTTTTCTCTCTCTAATTTGAGATATGATTTGCATAGGATTTACCAAATTGCAACGTGAAGATGGAGATTTTGCTAGTAATACTTGATTTATTTTTTTTGTATGATAAACCTTATCATCATCAGAAAACCTTTTTAGATTTTTAGATTCGACCAGATTTTTGTTTGTGCTCATGCCTTAAATTTTTGTGCCATAAATAGCCCCCCTATTTTTTAAGGATTAAAGTTCAATCGGTAATTCTTAATCTAGAGACTTTAAAAGAGTCCCTAGAAAATATCTGAAGTCTTTAAAAGAGTTTTGATTATTATTGTATACGTCTAGAGTCTTTAAAAGAGTTCTGATTATTATTAGATATGTCTAGAGTCTTTAAAAGAGTTTTGATCCTTATCATATACAATGAAATCAAGTCTAGAGTCTTTAAAAAGAGTCTTGATGATCATTATCATATATTACAGAGAGTTTGGAGTCTTTATAAGAGGTTTGATTATTATCAATTTGGAGTCTTTAAAAGATTTTTGATCTTTATTAGATATAGGAAAAATCAAGGAGTCTTTAAAAAGAGTCCCAATGATCATTATCATATACTATAAAGATCGAGTTTGGAGTTGTTAAAAGAATCTTGGTCTTAGACAAAAGAAAGAAAGATTAAGGTTGGAGAAGAAAATGCATTGCCTCTTCAGAGTAAGATTCTACATAATCCTTCTTCAGCGTCTTCTTCCTTCTTTTCCTCTATCTTTTTCTCTCTTTCTTCATTCTTTATTTCTTATTTGCTTTTCTTTTTTTGTATATATAGAAGTCTTCTATGCATCACGTTCTCAGTCGATAAATGTGGGTAATTGACGACCATACGTTTTCCTTTACCTTTTATTTTATTCTATTTTATTGTTTCTAGAGCAAAAAAAAAAAAAAAAAAAAAAAAAGAATTGACATTCCTGATATACATATATCTGTAACTATATATTATTTTTGATTTTCCTTTATTAAAGGACTAAGAAAATCCATGCCAAAACTTTGGATAAACTTTTATTTTATAATTTATTAAAAAAATATAATTTAATAGTGTCCCCTTGAGCATTGCATATGTAAAATTTATTTAACATGTGCAGAGCTTGAGTTTTTTTTCACTACCAGTAGACTTCATAGTTTTGATTGGCCTTCGTGCCCTCTTTTAATTTTGACTTGATGTCAAAGTTGGATTTGGTTTTTGTTGCCTAATTTGATTCCAACTTTAATACCTGATTTAATTTTGGCTTCATGTTCAATTTAATTATGGCTTAGTGCCCAATTTTGTTCTGGCTTAATCCCTAATCTTATATGGCTTAATGCCCAATTTTATATTTTGACTTAATACCAAATTTTATTTGGCTTTATGCCCAATTTAAATTTTGGGTTGGTGCCATATTTGATTAATCAATTTTATTATTATTATTATTTATTTTTATGGGAACATGTGAAAAGTCTGAATCATGTAATCACACAAAGATAAATAGAACTGTGAACACGAATAACAAGGAAACTCTCTCACAGGGAGAAAAACCTCTTATAACAAATTCCACTATCAACTAGTTACAAGATCCTATTTGAATTCTCTATCAATCACTCGCACAATTTCTTTCATTATCTTGCTCGAACCACTTGAGAAAGCCTACAAGCAGGCTTTCTGTCTCACACAGAAAGTAAGGAAAGAATAAAAAGAAAAACCTAGAGAAATATATTAAGCTTTCCCAAAATAAACTCTTTCTAGCTCTCCATAATATGTCTCCAATGTTATATGTACATTAAAGGTGGGTACATATATATAGAGTTAAAAAGGCTTGCCCTAGGTTAGCAAAATAGGAAATAATTACGTTCAAAAATACGTAGCTCGAATCCTCGAGCATCCTGCACTATGCTTGTACCTTGAGGTCGAAGCCTCGTGCATCCTGCTTATTACTTGTGGACCTTATTGGAATCTGGTCTGGACTAATCATCAAAGGGGGGCACATTATGTACTCTCTGCGTGCTCCCAACACTTTTAGGTGGAGCCTCGCACTCCCAGTAAGCTACCTACAAGGCACACTATCCGGTTCTGTGTGTATTCTGTGTCAACACAGTTGACTCCTATTTTGATCACACTTGTACTTTGACTTGACTTTGGAAATTTTTAATCTTTTGGAAACTGGATTTATTGTAATCTTTTCATCATTTTAGAACCATCTAAATCTTCTTTTCATGTCAATCTTTCGAAA
Organism: Sideroxylon spinosum; assembly: GCA_003260245.2. Classification (NCBI taxonomy): domain Eukaryota; kingdom Viridiplantae; phylum Streptophyta; class Magnoliopsida; order Ericales; family Sapotaceae; genus Sideroxylon; species Sideroxylon spinosum. Next base: position 10,833 of record QLOD02142978.1, on the reverse strand, counting down.
CATACCAGTTATTCATATTTATCTTAAGGTTTTGATTGGATTTGTTGCTCTTGGAATGTCATAATTTCCCCTTTGGCAATTCCATATCAAAACTTTATTTAAAGTCTAGCAATGCTACTAATTTCTATATAAACTTGCAACACACATAACAAGGTACCATGTGGTATAAGAAAACAAAGAAAACAACAAACTTTTATAAATAAGGATCATTACACACATATATATATAATAAAACAAAATCAAGTCAAGATTACAATATCCAAATTTACTCCCCCTTTTTGATATGGAAATGTCAAGCTCTCAGAAGAAAGAGAAATAAACCTAAAACACGTCTAAAAACATCCATATGAAAAGTAATAAAATAAAGGGAAGACATGTCTATAGCAGATAAAAAGAACCCACTACCCCTAGTGCCACCATAACAGCCACCATCACCACCATGTCCATTTCCACCTGTGCCATTACCACCTCCAAAAGGACTGCAACCAAACCCAGTGTCCTCATCATCATCCTCCAAAGATAGCTCATTCTGAAATGCACCACATTTATCTATCTACTAGTGCAATGACTGGAAGTTAGTGGTGCAGAGATCAGTCAACGTCTTAATATTCTCATCAATTGTGTCCACGCATCCACTAAGAGTAGTTTAGTCAGTTTGAATATTCTTAACTTCCCTCTTAATTCAAAGCAGGGATAGGGACATGGAGTTGAGAGTGAATTGATGGGTGTTACAGCTAGTCTTAGCTTCCTGAAGATTAACTAACGTATCATCCACAGCCTGACTAATAGACTTGTGTACAGTAAGACAAGTAATAGGTGTGGGTTATGGTGTAAGACCAAAGGAATGTAACTTAATTTGGTTTGTATAAATTTAATTTGGCGACCAAAACAAAAAAAAGGCAAAAAATCATTAGTGCATCTAAGTGGCTGGGAAGTGAACATGAGATGAAAAATGAAGAGTGCCAAATCAAACTTAAGACCCATTAAGATATAATACATGACACAGCCACGAAGGGTGACATTAGAATAGTGTGAGATGGGTCAATGGATTCAGAAACAAATAAATTTAGCATGCGATGGTTGGTCTTAAGGTGCCTATGTAAATTGTTCTCACCTCTCCAAGGTGGAGAACCGGTAATGACACTAAAAGTGTTGGACAACTCTTCTTTAGAGGGATAGCCTCCATCCTAAGGGTAAAACAAGGTCAATCTCTCTTTAAAATAAGGTTGTTCTATCCCTAGGACAGATGCCATAATGTCTGGGGTGATAGAAATGGGGACTCTATTGACTAGTGTTTTGAAGGATGCATTTTCAAAATCAGTTTCAAGAAAATTTGCATAAAATTCTTGAACCAGTTTTACAGGCACAGATGCAGAGATATCTGTTATGGATTTCCAACCCAACTGTGTAAAAGAGGGCGGATTAGAGAAAAATCATTTAGGTCTATCTTCTTTTAAATCAAAACAGGCCTTTTTTGAAAGCAAGGTCTGAAACTCATTTTGACTCAGAAATCTACTACTAGTGGATGAAGATGAAGACCCAATTCTAAGTCTTTTTAACATTTTTTCCAGAAAAAGTACAACAGTGATGCTAGAAACTACGATCTATTATGTAAAACTAATGAAGAAGTGATAGAATCGTACCTAATATGCATCTAGCAAGATGGTGGGTTTGAGCAAAGAGACTGTGCAGAATGAAGACCAGCACTGACTAGGGCACTTATATATAGTGGGTTACACCCTCGTGCTCCCTGAGTGCAGGCTGCTCTCACCTACTCGATGGTATGAGCACCATGCGACCTCCTTACGAGGCTCTCAGGAAAAATATTGTTAGGCCAGATTTTGAACACATAAAAAAAAAAGGAAAGAAATTTTGGAAACTACATTTCATAGGAAAATTCAGTAAAATCACTGAATAAATTTTAATTCACTAATGTCAATGTATGTAAATCTATCACATAACCTTAACAAATTAAATGATTTACAAATTAATCTTTTCAAGTACATTTCAAAGTTTGTGTCAAAAGATGAATTAAGCCATAAGATTGAACGAAAATACTTGTGCATGTGTGATGTTATGACCAAAATATACATATATGCTCCCCCTTAAACAAATCATGGAATCAATGAATTAAATTTGATACACCATAAGAATTGAGAGCAAACTTTCTTCCATTTTTTTTGAATATCCTTTCAAGGTCTTGGAGGCTTCACGTGCTTATGGGTAGGTAGCTCTTCCCTTTACAATCAACAAGTTATTAAGGGACTTCTCACTGGTCCAATTGGTAGCCCTTTCAGGACAGGATATTATTTTTATTATTTATATGCAGGCTCCTCAATATTTTTTGAACACATCAAACAATAATCCATGTTTCATAGATATGAAGATGGAAAGATAGATGCATAACTATTCATGTATAAAGAGAATCACGTCAAAATTATGGGAAAGTTCATCAAAACACTCTTTAATTTATATAGAAGTACTAGTTTTTGATTCATTACAGTTTATTAGATTGAATGATTTGATGCATGTACAAAGAGATAAAAGTCATAAAAAAAAAATCTTCAAGTCAAATAATGAACTCCTATCTTTTCTTTATTTTTGAAAAAATCAATGATGTGCACAAATACCTAAGGGCTTCTTGAGAAATTCGAAACAAAAGGCGTCTAGGGGTTTAGTAAATAGAACAGCCAATTGATTTTCAATTGGCACGTGCTCCAAGGTAATCATGTTCTCGTTAACCAAATCTTTAATGAAGTGATACCTACTATCTATATGTTTGGTGTGAGAATGCAATACTAGATTCCTAGAAATACTAATGGCACTCATGTTATCATAAAATAGTGTAATGGTGCCCTAGTCTAACATATAGTCAGCAAACATTTACTTCATCCATAGGAGTTGGGTGTAGCAACTTCCAGTGGCATTGTATTTAGCCTCTACTGTCGATAAGGATGTGGAATTTTATTTCTTACTATGCCATGAGACTAAATTGTTACCAATGTAAAAAATCACTAAAAGTGCTTCTACATTCGTCTACACTTCCCACCCAATCGGCATCGGAGTATCCCACAAGATTTGAATTTGTGTCACTAGTGAACCAAATTCCAAAATCTAGTGTACCATTGACATACTTTATAATCCTCTTAACTGCATGTAACTGTGACTCTTAGGATCACACTGATATCTAGCACACACACCTATACTAAATGTTATGTCATATCTACTAGATGTAAGATACAATAGACTTCTTATCATGTTCATTTCATCCATTATGCTTATTTCAAATTGTGTAGAAATTAATTTTTCAAATTCAATAGCATATTTTTCACACATAGATCCAAACATAATATCATCAACAAAAATTTGTGCAACTAAAATGTGTTTTGAATCAGTGCGAATAAACATAGTCTTGTCTACACTCCCACAAATGAAACCAGACTCAAGTAAAAAGACGGTGAGTCTTTTATACTAAGCACGTGGCACTGGTTTCAAGCCATAAAGAATGTTTTTTCAATTTAAACACATAGTTAGGAAATTTTGGATCCTTAAAGCCTCTGGTTTGCTCAACATAGGCCTCTTATTGAAGAATACCATTCAAGAATGCACTCTTGACATCCGTTTCATATAATTTAAATTTTAAGTAACATGTAATTGTGAAAAGTAAACTAGCGGATTCAAGACGAGCAACAGGGGCAAAGGTCTCATCAAATTCAATACCCTTCACTTGAGTGTAACCTTGAGCAACAAGCCTAGTCTTGTTTCTATCATTTTTGTTTTTAAATAGCCATTTAGTCCTAATTACATTAGTGTTAGTAGGTCTAGGCACCAGGGTCCATGTATCATTCCTAACAAATTGATTAAGTTCTTTATGCATTGCATTCACCCAATTATCATCAAGTAAAGCTTCTTTAACGTTCGTAGGTTCAACTGTACAAACGTAACACATATAAGTTACCTCATTCCTTAATTGTCGACGTGTTTTCATTCTATTAGTTACCTCTTCAATGACTTGACTGGTTAGGTGATTCAACTTTACTATAGAAGAGGGCTCCAACTGCTTGGAGGGTTCTACAAGATTAAGATTTTCTTCTCTTCTTAGTTCTACTTCTTCTTCCTCACTTTTCTCACTTACTTCATTAGTCTCTTCTACTGGGACATCTTCTTCGTCAACTTGTTGAAAAACAATAGAATTAGTATTGTCATTAACAATTATATTAATAGATTCCATCTCTGAAGAACTTTTTAGATTGTAAACACAAAAATGAACGACTAGAAGTAGAGTAGCCCAAGAATATTCCTTCATCGCTTCGAGAGTCAAACTTTCTAAAATTTTTGCTATCTTTGAGAATGAAGCACTTACTCTCAAAAACTCACAAATAATTAAATTAGGCTTCTTACCACTCCATTGCTCATAGGGTGTTTTTAATTTACCAGGACAAAGATACACCCTATTAGCTATGTAACATGCCATGTCGATAGCGTCGGTCCAAAACTTCTTAGGAACTTATTTTCATAAGAATCTATTTCTTCTTTCTACCACTCCATTCTGTCATGGAGGCTTTGGCACTGAAAACTCGTGCTTTATCCCATCCTCATCACAAAAATTAGCATACTTCTGGTTCTCAAGTTCTCTTCTATGGTCATTTTTGATCTTGTGATGCATCCAATCACCTGGTACTTTTCTTGTTGCAATCTCAAGCATAATGACTTAAAAGTTTAAACATATTAGATTTTTCACTTAAAAAATTAACCCATGCACATCTAGTGAAATCATTTTCAACAACAAAGATATACTGCCTACCACCACGATTCTTTGTGCGTGTGGGTCCCATTAAGTCCATGTGAACAGATTTAAGGGGTTCTGAATTTCTAATAGAATTTATCTTTCTATGTGCATTCCGTAACTTGTTTTCCTAATTGGTATGGACCACACACTATTTTTATGCTTTTCTAGCATAGGTATTCCTTTGATGAGTTCAGACTTAGATAGTTTGTGTAGATCTTTATATTTCATGTGACCAAGTCTTTGGTGCCACAATTTTGTCTCATATAGAGTGGCAAAATTATAAATGAAACATTCAGAGTTTGCTACCCATAGCAGTTATCAGATTTGCGAATACCACATAAAACTTATTTTCCAATCTTATTAAAAATATTACACTCAGTTTTGGAAAACTGGTAACGTGATTGGCATCACACAACTGACTAATACTTATAAGCTCTGCCAATGTCTCTCAACATATAATTTTTTTTAAACATTTAAAAATAGTTGATTTAATGTTACATTTCCCTTTTACTGTGATGTGCTACTATCACCAAAGGTTACCATAACCCCTTCATAAGATTCAAGTTTTGAAAATAAAGACTTATTTCCACTCATGTTGTTTGAACATCCACTATTAAGATACTATTCTTAGAATTTGAAGCTTTCAGGGTAGTTTATGAAAAAAAAAAAAAACAATTCAAATCAGATATTCTAACCGATATAACCCTGGTTTTGGGAAAAAAGGTCTTAATAAGATTTCTCTCACGTCTTTGTTTTTTTGTTAAAATCCTTTTTCTTTAAAAATTTTGTATATTTACCTTCTTGAGAATACATATATTTGGGTTTTTGAAAGTGACGTGAGTTATCAAAAACGTCCTCATTAAAATCTGAAAAAGTTTGGAATAGATTTTCATAGGAACTCTTGGTTTTGGAATTTTTAGAAAACACTTTCATGTAATTCAAGGGGAGACCATAGAATTTTTGACAATTAGGACGGATATGACCTTTGATTCTGCAATGGTGACATAGAGGTACAAAGGATTGGGGTTTGGCAAAACATGGACCTTTCACTATGGGAGGAGAATACTGATGATGATTAGTCTTGTTAAAGCTCTTCTTTGGTGGTGTAATAGGCTTTGGAAAGAATTTCAGGGCCGCTATAGGTTTTGGAACATTCTTGGAAGTGCAGCAGGTTGTAGGCATGTTTTTGGAGCTATTGGAGGTGCTGATGAAGATGAAGCAACCGTGCTTTTTTCTCCAGTGTAGCCTAGGCCTAATTTAACCTTATGTGGCCTTTGTTTGCTCCAAATTTCTTCAAAGACATGTGGGCTTGTGTTCATTTTACCAATCATCTTTTTGTCTTGCTTTATCTTCTGTTCCAATCTCTTAATGCTAGCTTGAAATTCACTGACAGATTTCTCCAGAACTTCAATCTTTTTATTTTTCTCATCAGCTTAGCTTTAACTTTTTCTGTAAGGTTAGATTGAGAAATTTTATCAAATTTAAAGGCGGAAAGCTTACCAGCAAGATTCTCATTTTAGCCTTTAGTGCATCTCTTTCACTCCTCAGCTTACTATTTCTTTGGTGTTACCCAAGTCATTATTTCTTTAATTCATAGCATTAAGTAAACAAACTGTTGTAGGATTCTTAACGACTGTTATTAAACTCATCTTCTAAATCGTCATTCTCATGCTTTGATATCTTGGTGTCATTTTGAGATCCAAAAGGTATTCCTATAGAAGAAGTGTGAGAAGCCAAAATACAATAAAGTTACCTTCATTATTAGAAGATGCTGAGGTGGAAGATTCATCTGAGTCTGTGTCATCATCAAGAGTAATATTCATCACTTTGTCTTGCGTTTTCTTCATCTTCTTTTTCGACTGTCTTGAGCAAAGTGACCATAGCCGTTGCACTCAAAACAATGGACCTTCTTCTTGCTTCTCTTCATTTTTCTTGATATTCTTACCTTTATCTTGAGATCTGGACTCATTTTTATTTTTTATTGAATAGTGAGTTATTCTCTTTCTTCGCATACTTCAAGAACTTCTTTGCCACGAATGTAAGTTTTTTGTCAAATTCTTCTTCATCCTCTTCTTCTTCTACAGTTTTGAGAGCTATACCCTTTGAGGACTTTCGAGTTTTGACCATGTTTGCTTCATAGGTTTCTAGTGATCCCACAAGATCCTCAATCCTCATGGAACCTCCTTGAATTCTTTAATTGCAATAACTTTTGATTCAAAAGAACAAGTGAGAGATCGTAAGATTTTGCGTACCACTTTATGTTTGGGATGGGCTCTCCAAGATTATGGGAAAAATTCACGATGTGACTCAGCCAAACATAGAAATCATCAAAATTTTCATCTTCATTCATCCTTAAGCCTTCAAATTTAGAAGTGAGTTTCTGAATCTTGGATGTTTTCACTTGCTGATTCCTTTTATATGTATTTTATAGGATTAGCCAGGCTTTCCTTATGCTGGTGCAGCTTGAGATATAATATAACTCATTTGGGCTTATGGTCGCAAAGATGGAGTTAAGTGCTTTAAATTTCCACTCACCACTTTCTTACTCTGCTTTGATCCACATCAAGATTGGCTTTGCCTTAATATGACTCTTGACTTTTGTGTTGGTTTTTCCCATCCTTGAGCAACTGTAGTCCAGACTTTATTGTTGATCCCCCAAAGATATTCTTGCATACAAACCTTCAAATAAGAATAGTTTGAACCGTCAAACAATGGTGGTCTTGAACTTAAACCTCATTCGTGTAGTGGATCCATTGATTCGAATTATATCTCACTCAAGAATGTAGAGTGACCTGCTTTAATACTAATTGAAAATTTTAAATCATGTAATCACACACAGATAAATAGAATTGCAAACATAAATAATGAGGAAACCCTCTCACAAGGAGAAAAACCTCTTATAAAAAATCCCACTATCAACGGGTTACAAGATCCTACTTGAATTCTTTATGAATTATTTGTTCAAAAGTTTTTTGTATCTTGCTCGAATCACTCGACTAAACCTACAAGCGAGCTTTCTATCTCACAAAGAAAGTAAAGAACGAGTGAAAGAAAAACCTAGAGAAAGATGTTAATCTCTTTCCAAATAAACTCTCTCTACCTCTTTATGATATGTCCCCGGTGTTATATGTACATTACGGCTGGATACATATATATAGAGTTACAAAAGGGTTACCCTAGGTTGGTAAAATAAGAAACAATTACGTTCAGAAAATACATAGTTCAAACCCTCAAGCATCCTCTGCCATGCCTACACCTTGAGGTCGAAGCCTCATGCATCCTACCTACTGCAAGTAGACTTTTCTGGAATCTAGTCTGGGCCAATCATCAAAGGAGGTGCAGCTGCATGCTCCTAGTGCCTTATAGTTGTAGCCTATGCTCCCAGCATGATGCCTGCAAGGCACACTATCTAGTTCCATGTATATTCCATGTCAACACAGTTTACTCCTGTTTTGATTACACTTGTACTTTAACTCGACCTTGGCAATCTGTAATCTTTTAGAAACTTGATTTATTGTAATCTTTTTATCATTTTGGAATCATCTAAATCTTCTTTCCATGTTAATCTTTTTAGAACATCCCATCTATCCATATTTATCTTAAAGTCTTGATTACATTTGCCACATTTGAAACTTTACAACACATTGATGCAACCTCATTTTCTTTTTGTAAGAGTGGATGCATATGGTGTTATTGGTGCTCAACGAGTAATTTATAAAGAAGGAAAAGAACATACTTGTGGTCTTGAATATAATAGATCAGTTTCCATAAATGATATTTTGCTTTCCTTATCTTCTAAAATTAAAGTTAACTTGACCAATAGCAATGATTTACCAATTGGTAATTTTGAGTTTGATTTGGCAAATGATGAAGGGGTAGTAAAAGTTCACAGGCTTCATGGTCTTCATGGTCCTCGATTAAAGCTCTTACATTGATTCCAGTGGATAATGAAGAGAATAGAATGAACAAATATAAAGTTAATTCCAAATTTTATCATGTTTTACACAGACTCTTGAAGGATAGAATAAACTATAGACGTGAATTTCAATTCCCAGGTTGTGTGATGTTTTAATTCTTTCTCATGGAATGGATTGAAATAATTTTGAAAGATTACAATGATGTCTTGAATCAAGCTGTAATTGAAGGGGTTGTGGCTGTATCCCGATATCCTTATAATTTTTGTTCCAATGTTATGAGAGCTTTTATCAAACTTTGGAGTGCATTGACTTATACTTTACACCATGCTAAAGATGAGATAAGCATATCACTCCATGATTTGAAGGTGACTGGAGGTCTAGCCGTTTTTGGAACTCCTTATGAAGAATTTCTACCTACCAGCCAGCAATTGTTGAAAGTAGATGGAGATAGGACTAAAGCTAATCAATCAATTATTTTTGAGTTATTATTACTTCACACGAGATTGTGCACGCATCTTAAAGCCCTAACTCTAATATGTTCACAGTGGGTAGATTACTTTTATCGGGGAAATGCAATTTATAAAACATATGGAGACATTCAACCATCAGTTACTCCCAAGCATAATCCAAAGGTATTAGACATGCCATTCCAAATGTCCAAAACAGGAATTTTTGCTGATTTTTTGGCTCTTAGCTAAGTAGGTATATGATTTATTCACTTATTTATTCGTTAGGTATACCTTGAAATTATTTATTTATGAATTCATTTATTTTATTTTATTTTATTTTACTTTTTAGGTTTGTATTTCCTTACAAAAGTTATATATTGAGACCCGAGACCTTATCGTTGATGGCTCATGGGACTAGAGTTTCTCTTGTAGCAGCAACTTTGGACTTTATATGTCACAGGCTTGGTGAAGTTTCCAGATGCCCTAAAGGTTTTGGTTCAGCCAATCTAGCCTTTCCCAACCTATTATTTAATTGGGTGGTGGGGAGAACATTTTCTAGACTTGTATCTGCATAAAGCAGCTAGTGCTATTCCTAAAAATTACTCATTACTAACAAGATACTCTAGAGCTATTACCAAGTCAAAGCATATTCTTAACTCGATGGTGGTTTTTAGGGCTGAGCAACATTTATAACATTACCCAAATCTCTTTGAATAATTTGAAGATGTTCAAATTATGGATGATGGGAGTATTTCTGAAGACTAGTTTGAATTTCTAAAGAGCATTTGGTTTGCTGATCTTCCAATTTGAATTGGAGGTAAAAGATGGATTAAACCTTATTATCCTTATAGATTTTGACATCAGTTTGGGTTTGACTGAGGTATTCCTGCAAACGTTTTGAATTTTCTAGTTGCTCAGAGAAGTCTTCATGATATTAATGACTAATTGTAATGTAAAAAGTATAATTATAAACCTTAATTTGGGGATTTTTATGAGAATTCATACTTTAAATAAATGAAAATATAAGTTTTCTTACATCAATGAGGATTTTGTATGAATTTCAGGTATTTGAGCAGAAAATGTCAGAAATTGGACTAAAAGAAAGCAATTTAGGAAAGTGTTTCAAACACATGTTCGAACCATATGTTGTTTGAACCTTGATTAGAACAACAGAAGCTGGCGTAAGGAAAAGAAGCTGAAAAATCTTGTTTGAACCCTTGTTCGATCAACAGAAGGCATGACAAGGTCCAATTGAAGAAAAATGACTAAGTCCCAGAAAGTTATTCAAACATTTGTTCGAACGAACCTGCAAGTTCGGGAATTTGTAATTCCGTTTTGTTTGGAAAAAGGCATTTGAGTACTTTTGTTTTGTTTTATAATTAGGCAAGAGCAGGGTCGTTTGGGGAAGCTTTTTAATTATGTACATAAAGATAGGAAGATAGATAGAAGAGTTCTATAGTTTCGTAGATTAGGTTATAATTTCTTTAGTAATTCTTTTTGTTCTTCTTCAATTATTATTATTTTTTTTTATGTTCTAAGAGTCAAGCAAAGCAAAGAACCTTGGGATCCTTGAAGATCTTAATGTACTTGATTCAATTGAAGTATAATTGCAATTTATTTCCAATTTCTACATACCTAGATGTTGATTGGTTGATTTTTCTTCAATTCTTTGTTTGTA
>QLOD02142928.1:0-17601 GCA_003260245.2 Sideroxylon spinosum | reverse complement strand
TAGGAGTTTTTTCCTTCTTCATTTCATTATTGTATTATAAATACTGATCAACAGCTTATACAAATTTATAAGAAATACAGAAAATTTATTCCACATTCTTCATTTCTGTCTAGATGGTATCAGAGCCAAGTTAGGCTCCTTGAGATTTATTTTGTTTCAGCCTTCATTGCTGAAAAACAGTGCCCTATTCTTATCTGTTTTTAAGACTTGAAACAGAGCAATTTTTTTTGGTGTTCATTGCTGAAAAACCAGTACCTATTTTCTGTCCTTTATTACCTTTTAATCAACCATGTCTGAAGTTTCCTCTGAGACAATCTCCTCAAAAAAAACCCAAAAACCATTACTGATTCTCACTCTGTTCAGATCACCAATATTCGCCTTAATGGTGACAATTATTTACGGTGGTCTCAGTCTGTTTGGATGTACATCAGAGGACGGGGGAAGATTTGTTACCTAACAGGAGACAAGAGGGAACCAGCACTAAAGGAACCAACATACGAAACTTAGGATGCAGAAAATTCAATGGTGATGACTTGGCTTATGAACTCCATGGATGAAGACATTAGCTCCAATTATATGTCTTACTCCACAACTAAAGAACTCTGGGACAATGTGAATCAGATGTACTTTGATTTAGGAAATCAGTCTCAGATCTATGAATTGAATTTGAAACTTGGTGAGATTCGACAGGAGGAAGATTCTGTCACCAAGTATTTCAATTCATTGAAGCGCCTTTGGTAGGACTTGAATCTGTTCAATGATTATGAATGGAAATCCTTTGAAGATGCCAATCATAATAAATAGATGGTGGAGGCTCATCGTATTTACAAATTCCTTGCTGGACTTAATGTGGAATTTGATGAAATACGAGGATAGATTATTGGTAGGACTCCACTTCCTCCAATTGGTGAGGTGTTTGCTAAGGTTCAAAGAGAAGAAAGTCACAGATATGTAATGTTAGGGAAGAAGACTGCTAACGAACCTATTGAGAGTTCTGCCCTGGTGGTTGCTGAGGCTACTGCTAATAAAGCTATCAATTTTAAGAAAATGGCTCACCTTTTGAAGCTGCTAAAATCTAATTCCTCATCTGTTATTCAACAGATTGTGCACCTAATGCCCTTTCTTGTTATTCAAATTCTGCTCTATGGATCATCGATTCTGGAGCTTCTGATCATATGACCAGCCTTTCCAATCTCTTTAACACTTACTCACCATGTTCTGGCCTTGAAAAAATTAGAATTGCAGATGGTAATTTTTCACCTTTTCTTGGAAAGGGTTTAATTAAATTATCTGAAAAATTAGATCTTAAATCTGTCCTCCATTTCCCTAAATTAGCGTGTAACCTTTTGTCTGTGAGTAAACTACTTTGATGATGACTGCTCTAGTAATAAAAAGGCTCAAGGCCTTGGTAGTGTTAGTTCTAAATCTGTTTATGAACAAATAATGCTTTGGCACTTAAGATTAGGACACTCTACCTTTCCATATCTTAGACATTTGTTTCCTACCTTATTTAAGGGTTTGGATTGTTCATCATTCTATTATGAAAAGTTGCTGCTTATCAAAGAGTCATCATTCTACTTATTTGCCAAAAACCGTATGCTTCTTTAAGACCATTTTATTTAATACATAGCAATGTTTGGGGACCTTTAAGAGTCACTACTCTCTCTGGAAAAAAATGGTTTGTTACCTTTATGATCGTACACGTTTGTGTTGGATTTATTTGATGAATGAAAAGTCCGATGCTGAAATTTATTTTAAAAATTTTTATACAATGGTTGAAACTCAATTTCAAACAAAAATTGGCATTCTTCACATAGATAATGGAAACAAGTATTTCAATAAAAATTTGGGAACTTTTTTTGAAGGAACAGGTATACATCATCAATCTACTTGTGTAGATACCCCTCAACAAACCGGAATTGCTGAAAGAAAAAATAAACACTTACTTGAAGTGTTTCATGCTATAATGTTCTCAATGAATGCTCCAAAATATCTTTGGGGGCAAGCTGTCTTAACAGCTTCTTATTTGATTAACAGGATGCCTACACGTGTTTTAAAATATAAAACACCATTAGAATGTTTCCAAAAAAAAATTCCCTTGGCTCGGATGTACTCAGATTTACCTCTAAAAGTTTTTGGCTGCATTGTTTTTGTTCATATACCCAACAATCCTCAGTCCAAACTTGATCCTTGGGCTGAAAAATGTGTTTTTAATGGGTATGCCTCTAATAAAAAGGGCTATAAGTGCTATAATCCTCAAACAAGAAAAACTTATGTGAGTAGGTCTCTTTCTTTGAACATAAATCCTATTTCCACAAAAATTCTCTCCAGGGGGAGAATGGGGTGATGGAAGAAAATTTTTGGGATTTATCTCCTACTCCTTTACCAAATTTGATTTTAACTACCTCACCTCATCCTCCTCGTACAATTATTCCTGATATTCAAAGTAAGGAACAATTTGATAGAACAAAGGAAAATAATGAAGGAATCCTAGTCACATGGTGCCAAACATTATTGTATTCGAAACAAAGGGAGAATCACTACAACTTAAAAAAACAAAATTACTGAGTCTCTGATTTATACTCGGAAAAGACCTCATCAAAGAGTCAAAGTCAGCCTATTTGTCATGGAAACGATAAATCTCGACCTTTGGGAACTGGTTCAGATATCACAAATAGTTCTGTTCTTGACTCTTCTTTAATTCCTGTTACTTCTTCTGGCCAAGAACCATCAAACCTTGATATTCTAATAGCTATTAGGAAAGGAACCCAAACCTGTACCAAATATCCCATTGCCAAATATATTTCTTATGAAAAACTTTCTCACACTCATAGGGCGTTTACCTCAAAATCTCACACTTGTTTATCCCCAGAAATATTTAGGAAGCACTTGATGATCCGAATTGGAAATTAGCAGTGATGGAAGAGATGAATGCTCTTAAAAAAATGGTACTTGGGAGATAGATGATTTACCTAAGGAAAAAAGAACAGTGGGCTGTAAGTGGGTCTTTACTGTGAAATGTAAAGCTGATGGTAGCATAGAGAGGTACAAGGCGAGACTTGTAGCAAAAGGGTTGCCCCAGACCTATGAGATTGATTATCAAGAAACCTTTGCTCCTCTAGCTAAAATAAACTCAATCAAAGTCTTGTTATCTTTAGCTGTGAATTCAACTGGCCATTACACGTGAAAAATACCTTCTTAAATGGAGATCTTGAGGAAGAAGTCTTTATGAGTCTACCACCTGGATTTGAGGGAAACTTAGGACCAAACAAAGCCTATAGACTAAAAGTCTCTCTATGGTCTCAAACAATCTCCTAGAGCTTGGTTTGAGAGATTTGGGAGAGCTGTGAAGAATTATGGCTATTGTCAAAGTCAAACTGACCAAACCATGTTCTACAAACATGGTAGAGAAGGCAAGATTGCAATATTAGTTGTCTATGTGGATGATATAATATTGACAGGTGATGACAATGAAGAATTGGGGAGACTGAAAAGAAGGCTTGCAGCTGATTTCGAGATCAAGGATTTGGGTACATTAAAATACTTTCTTGGAATGGAGTTTGCTTGATCCAAAGAAGGGATTTTTTTGAACCAACGTAAATATATCCTTGATCTACTTGATGAAACAAGTATGCTAGGGTATAAAGCAGTCGAGACCTATGTTGCTTGGACTCTGGTACGAGAATCAGATGCGGGTATGAATCTAGGTGTCAGACATCTCAAGTCTAGAAATAAAGGATATGCAGATATGGATCCGAATTTGGATATGGGTATGAGGATACGTCATGTAATTTTTAATTATTTTATAAATTAATATTATAAGTGTATATTTTTAATTATTTTTCGTTTGCTCTTCGTATATTTATGTAATTTTTAATTATTTTATTAATTAATATTATAAGTATATTTTAATTATTTATCGTTTGCCCTTTCGTTTACTCTCTCTCTCCCTCTCTACGTAATATACAAAATGGAAGGAAAAAAAAGTCTATGTACATAAATGGAAGAGCAAAAGTCTCGCATAGGAGAATGTTTCCATCAGTATAATTAATGTTGGTATAATTAATAGCTTGCTTGGGATATGTGACTTCTATGTAATATAACTTAATTATGTTTGTGTAATCAACACAAAGAAGACAAACGGTTCAAGTCATCCAAAGAACCCTTTGGATTGAGAACACCATGGCCGGAGAAGTCCAAAATAGATAATTCCTTCATTTAAGTATCACAACAGTATACGGATTGAAAGTGCCATATCCAATTCCGTACCCGCACCCGCACCAACACCCCACCCGCACCCGAGTGGATACCCCTTTGGGGGGTCTGCGCGACATAGGTCGAGACACCCATTGAGCCGAACCTTAAATTACAATCGTCTAAAGCAGAAGATGTCCTGAATAGAGAGCAATATCAAAGACTTATTGGAAGAAGATCTATTTGTCACATACATTTCCAGATATAGCATTTGCAGTTAGCATAGTTAGCTAGTTCATGCATGCACCTGGAAAGAAATAATTTGATGCAGTCTATAGAATTCTCTAATACCTAAAGGGAACCTCGGGAAGAGGTCTATTGTTTAAAAATAATGGGCATTTACAAGTTGAAGCCTATACAGATGCAGATTGGGCTGGGAGTGCTATTGATAGATGGTCAACCTCTAGCTATTGTACGTTTGTTGGTGGAAACCTTATCACCTGGCAGAATAAAAAGTAGAATGTAGTAGCAAGAAGCAGTGCAGAGACTGAGTTTAGATCTATTGCTCATGGAATTTGTGAAGTGTTTTGGATTAAGAGACTAATAAAAGAATTAAATACCTCTAGTCTGTTGCCCATGAAAGTGTACTGTGACAATAAAGCTGCTATCTCGATCGCTCACAATCCAGTGCTTCATGACAGAACAAAACATGTGGAGGTGGACAAACACTTCATCAAGGAAAAGCTTGAAAATGGGTTGATTTGGATGCCGTACATCCCTACTACCGAACAAGTTGCAAATGTGCTTACAAAGGGACTTCCTACAAGACAGTTTGGTAGACCAATTGTTGGTTATGGAGCATATCTTCAAACCAGCTTGAGGAGGAGTGTTGAAAATGAAAGATTCAGTGACAATATTACTGAATATTTGGAGATTTGATAGGCATGAATATTTACTATAAATAGAATATTAGTTATTGAAATCAAAATTAATGTAGAGTAATTAGTGGTAAAGATTGATTAGGGATTCATACCTTATTTAGGCAAATTTCCTACTCTTGATTTAGGAGTTTTTTTCCTTCTTTATTTCATTATTGTATTATAAATAGTGATCAACAGTTTGTACAGATTTATAAGAAATACAGGAAAGTTATTCCACATTCTTTAATTTCTATCTAGACTAAATCTTTTTTTTTTTGTATACTGGGGATATGCCCCTAGATACTTGTACATTTTCTCCCAGTAATCCTACTTACCAAAAAAAAAAAAAAAAGGTTACAAAAAGTGAATGTAATTGAAATGAGAATGGTGTGATTGATATGCAATGAAACGAGAAAAAATAAGAGTAGAAAGGAGAATGTAAAGGTAGCAACAATTGTGAGAAATGTTTTAATAATATACAACGAAGATTGATAGATGTGTCAATTAGGAATGGTAGAATCCAAATCATGGTAAAGCAAGGGGCGGGGTAGGCCAAAACTAAAAATGTGGGTAGAAATAATAAAGAAAAACTTGGGAAGAAATAAAGAAGAAAAACGTGGCTCGAGCTGCTTAAAAGACCAAGTGGAATGAAAAAAAAGATACATGTAGTAGTTGACCCTATTTACGTGAGATGAGTTGGAGTAAAACCTCCTAATTTCCCCTCAATTAGTCCTTTTTATTGAACGAACTCTAAAACCTAAAACTTTATTTATTTATTTATTATTATTTGTGAACAAAGGAGGCACAAAAACACAAAAAGAAAAAAAAAAAAACCACCAGCTAGGATTGCCTAATAGAAAAACATTGTTGGTGAACAGAGCTCGCTTCAAAAACTCTTGTCATGATTGCATTGCATCTTTAGGTTTTATATTGTCCTGATTATGGATCCTTAGATTTTTAGAAAACCAAATATGATACATGGTTGCCATAAAAATTAATGCTCAACCATCCCCCTTTAGATTGTTATCAAACCAATCAATTATTGCTAGTTCACAGAATATATCAATGTCCTAATCATTAATTGACTCCATATATTTTTCAAGAATTACAATCCCTAGACACATGAAGTGGCATTTCCTCTAAAGCATAGCACAAACTACAAACCTAATCAAGGCTCAATCTTTTCCGAAACTTAAATTGCTAGTAACTAATTGATCATGACAAACCAACCATGCAAAATAATTCCATCTTTGAACACCTCCAACTTTCCAAATTCTTTCCTAAGCTCTAGACTACATACCTAGCCCTACAAAATCATTTGTTGTCAAATAGGTGGAGTAAACGAAAACTTTACCATTTGTTGTGCCACCACTACTAGGATATACTTAAATTTAACTAAATTTATTTTCACTCCTAACATTGCTTCAAAATAAAGTAATACACACTAAAGCAACCCAACCACAAAAGATCTTAACTCCAAAAGATAATTGAATCGTCCACAAATAAAATATGGGACACCTTAATGTTGTTCTAATCATTATCTCCCAACACCAAAACCTTTTAAACCCCAATCATCTCAATGTTGGCTACACTTAACACGTATTGCAGGTCTTTTGAATCCTAGGTTCTACTTAGTGGACGGGTTAAGTCTCATGAGGGTTTGCAGTGATGCTACCCATAAACATCTAGATTGATCTCATGAATGATACAATCCAATCAAGTAACTCATGGTTCAATTTCAATATCAAAAAAGTTATGTAATCCAAGTATTGCATATATCATCCCAATGCATATTGAACAAGTTCAAATCAACCACTAGAACTCAAGTATGCCCATTCTTATTATTCATTCAATTTAATCACCAAATTTACCTGATGATGCGGTCTCGACTTCAAATCTCACTAAGTTGTCTACTCACAAATGAGTTCACTCAAGAAAGGCTTCTCTCATGGCTCATGCAAGAATGCAATAGCAAAGAAGTGCAAGGAACCCAATCAAGGTAAGAATGAAAAAATTAAAACATAATGAGTGGCATAGCTCCATGAATGGATATGTCAATGTCTAACCACATGAATTGGGCCAATGCATCCATGAGTGTCATTCCTTTAAGGTCCATTAGGTCTGTACTAGATAGGACAACATAAAATAATAGTAACCTACCAAACAAGTGTCTATGTCAAACTTATGGTGCATGTGCATAATCTCAACCATAAACAGATAAATAAATTCCCTAGGCTTTCGAACGCAAAGTACCTACCAGATCCAAGGCACAAATAATTCCAAACAAAAATCAGATAAGGGTGTCCATATTGTAGATTAGTATAGTTAAGCAAAAAACATTGATAGCCAACCAAAATTAACCATATAGGCATAATATTTATCCGAAAAAAAAAAATTACATAGGCACAAGCAAATGTTAAACAAAATGATCCTGATACCAAAAACTGGTTTCCTATCTAAATGCAAAAAAGTAACAACGCCAAATTAGACACAAATTAGCTAGTAATTGGTACAAATTAAATACATCACCTCTAGGTAAGATACATAAATAAAGAGATACATGAATGACACAGGTACACGAATGTGACCTCTAAATCTGGAAAGGAGCTCCTTCATAACGTTATGTATGTTCTTGGGTTAGCGCAAAATTTGCTAAGTTTGGGTCAACTAATACATAGAGGTTGTTATGCTGTGTTGGATAATGATGAATGCATGTTATATGATAAGAGGAGTAGGAGCCTAATTCACTCTGTTAAAATGACAAAAAACAAGATGTTTCCTCTTTATGTTTTCAAAGGTTACCCTCAATGCTTATAGTGCATCAAGTAGTGATTCGATGCTTTGGCATAAGAGATAGGGTCTTAATTCTGGTGGCTGAATTTGTTGCATAAAGAGAATATGGTTTCTGGTTTGCCAATGATGAAAGTTAACAAGGAAATATGAGAAGTATGTATGAAAGCATCATCATAACAGGTTTCCTATTGGAAAATCTTAGAGAGCTGCCAAACCCTTGCTGCTAGTGCATGATGATTTATTTGGCCCAATGCAAATACTTTCTTTTAATGAAAGTAAGTATTTCTTGATTTTGGTTGATGATTTTTAAAGAATGATCCGAGTATTTTTTTTTTTTGTAAGGAGAAATCTGAAGCTTTTGAGGACTTTAACAATTTAAAGTTGTTGTTGAAAAATAGAATGGTTATTCTATCTTAACACTTTGTAATGACCATGGTGGCTATTTCACTTCGACAGAATTCCAAACATTTTATAGCAATAATGGCACCCAAAGGCAGCTTACAACGAATTATACTCCTCAACAAAATGGGGTCTCAGAGTGCAAGAATAGGACAGTTGTTGAAGAAGTTAAAAGCATGTTAAAAGAAAAAGAGCTTCCTAAAGAATGCAGAAGCTGTAGCAATAACTGCTTACCTACTCAACAGATTTGCAACACGAGCTCTCCAAGGGAAGACTCGTTATGAAACCTGGTATGGGAGAAAGCCAAATGTAAGACATTTTAAGATATTTGGTTCCATTGCCTATGCATTTGTACCTTCTGAGTTAAGAAGAAAGCTAGATGACAAGAGTACCAAGTGCACTTTTTGTTGGCTATAGTGAAGAAAGTAAAGGCTCTAGACTTTATGATCTCTGCAAAATTGACTATAAGATTTTTGTTGGCTATAGTGAAGAAAGTAAAGGCTATAGACTTTATGATCATACATTTGGAAAATTGATTATAAGCCAAGATGTTGTATTCAATAAAAATGATTCTTGGAATTGGGATTATTGTGACTCAAATCCTATATAGGTGGAAAAAGAAAATTCTAATCTCAAGTCATCCCATCTGCATATGTCCCCCTCTTCATCACCAAATTCTAAAACAAGAAAGGTAAGAAGTCTTGCTGATACTTGTGCTTCATGTGAATATCATGGCTTTGCTCTGGGACCTAATTGTTTTGAAGATGGAGTGGAAAATAAGGAATGGTGAGCAATGAAAGATGCTGATGCTATTGAGAAGAATAAGACATGGACCTTGGTAGATTTACCAACTAGAAAAGAAGTAATTGGTCACAAGTGGATTTACAAGTCTATGTTTAATCCAGATGGAACATTGCAAAGAAAAAAAGCTCAACTAGTTGCGAAAGGGTATGCACAAGTTCCAAGTACTGACTTTACAGAAACTTTAGCTCCAGTTGCTCGATTTGATACAATTAAAGCACATTCAGCTTTGGCAGCCCATAATGGTTGGGCAACTTTTCAATTGGATATAAAGTCTACATTTCTTAATGGTGAGTGTTTGGAAGATGTTTACATTGAGCAACTAGAAGGTTTCGTCATGAAAGGATTAGAGCACAGAGTCTACAAATTGCACAAAGCACTCTATGGACTCAAACAAGCACCAAGAGCTTGGTATAGCAAGATTGATACTTATTTTACTAATAATAAATTTTAGAAGAGTGCTTGTGAACCCACCTTGTATGTGAAAAACTAGGGTAACTATCTATTGGTTGTGTCTTTATGGGATGACATGATATATACTGGAAGTTTTTCTCAAACGATGGAAGCATTTAAAAAATCTACGACGTAAAGTTTTGATATGTCTGACTTGGGTTCCTTGCATTATTTTTTGGGCATTCAAGTTGTGCAAGGTTCGAATGGTATTTTTATTAGGAAATGGAAGTATGCTGCTGACTTGTTAAATAAATTTGGAATGTTGAATTGTAAGCTTGCCAAAATACCATTGAACAGAAATGAGAAGCTCTCCTTGAATGATGGAGTTGAAAAGGTTGATGAGAAGCACTTTAGAAGTTTGGTGGGAGGTCTTACGTATCTCATTCACCTAAGGCCATATATTTTATTTGCTGTAAGTCTCATTTCCAGATTTACGCACAATCCAAGCAACATCGTCTGGGAGTAGCTAAGAGAATTCTTAGATATATTCACGGAACTTCAAATTTTGGCATCAAGTATGAGAAAAGAAAATCCAATGATCTTGTTGCTTTTACTGAAAGTGATTGGGTGGGAAGTGCAGAGAACAATAGAAGCACAATAGGTTATGTTTTATGTATTGGCTTAGAGGCTATTTCTCGGGCATCGAAGAAGACGCAAACTACAACCTTGCCAAGCACAGAAGCTAACTACATTACAACAACAACTTAACATGTCTTTGAGAAGAATTTTGTGTAGAATTAAACCAAAAGCAGGGTAGACCAACTGTTATATTCTGCATCAACAAATCCACCGTTGCAATGTCCAAGAATCTAGTCCTACATAGTAGAACCAAGCATACCGACACGTGTTACCATTTCATTCGAGAGCTGGTTGCTAAGGAAGAAATAGAGTTGCAGCACTATTACACAAATATTCAGCCAGCTGATATTCTCACAAAAGCTTTGGCAGAAGATAAATTTTAAGAAATTTCGGTCCATGGTAGGAGTACAAGCCCTCTTTGAATTAAAGGTGGGAATATTAGAGAGTAATTCACATGTGGGCTAGAAGTTAAACCAGCTCTATGATTGTTTCTAATTTGTTCCACTTGTTTGGGTCTCTACTATTTCGTAGTTCTATTATAAATATCTTGTAATTTATGATGCAATATCCACAACATTAAATATATCACATGATGTTTTATTTATGTGCGCTAGCCAATGCCCTATTTGAACAAAGATAAATGAACCCTCTACATCTTCTGAAGAAATTAGGATATTATGATTGCATCTCTCTAACTATTGAGTAAACAATCATATCATTCTCACCAAGTTGGAAGCAATTCAGTTAAGACTGCTTGGAATTCAGAAACTAATATTGCTATAGTTGAATCTTTAAATGAGACGGAATAGTTGGACCAAACTTCGCAACTTGTAATTTTAGATCTGTAACAGCATTTTTTCATGTCATTTCTACATGGCCTATCTTTCATGTTCAGTATAATTAAGAAGAGTCGGTCATGGATTACATCGGTAAACGTGGAGTCAGCTTGTGACATTATGAAGTTTCATTCTATCATAATAAACATTTAATAGATTGACCGCATAGAAAAAAACCTTATCCCCTAAACCAATTTTATTCTTGTATTCTCATGTAAAAGAGAAATTAGAAATAGTACAATTTTTGAAGGGTATTTCCTCTCAAAGAAATCAACTTGAAGTTGAATTATTAATTTATTATTACACTAGCAAGTGAACAAGACAACTAAGCAATTGGACTAACCAAATAAACGACCGAAGCTGAGAGAAACCAAAGCCAAAAGTGAGAGAAGGAGATATAAGACTTTTATAAACAAATATACATACTAAGATAGAAGGAGACATACCTTCCTGATGATAAAAAAGATACAAGTCCAACGGGCAATAAAGATTTAACAGTTTTCCAAGAAAGCTTGAGACCTTGATCGAAATTGTTCTATTGCATGTGTTTGAGGACCCTTCATGCACAGAATATCAGAAACTGTATCCACAGTATAAACGTAAAGGAGTGCTTACCAAAAATAAATAAATGTACGAGACAAACAAAAGTTTGCAAGAAAATTCTAAAGAAGTCACTAGATAAAACTTGAGGTTCTTTTAGGAAGATTAACATAATCAGCAAATCAACATTATTCAGTTGCATGACAAACCAAAAGTTGTATTGATCGAACCCTTCAATCTAATAGTGACTAGCTTGCTTGACCTCTCATTTAACTAATTAGGATAGCATGATATATATTGTTGCGTCCATTTCCTAACCACTTAAACAATTAGGATAATTACTATCTTATAATAGTATCAAAGATCTAGAACTATTAGCATAATTGCTACCTTATAATGATATCAAAGATCTAGTTCTAGGTTTTCGGTTCAAGTCTTGTTACATTGTTTGTTCAACATTGGTTCTAGTGCATTCCATCCTATTTTTGTTAGTATACTATTAAAATTAAGTCCTCGTTTATTCGAATTCTTTCAAAATAATTTTACTCAAAAGGCAATCCCTTGAAATCAGAGATCGAGTGATTTTTCCCACTCTATCCATAATAGTAGGATTTGAGTTTAAAATAACATATCCTAATAGCGGCACATGTGCTTCCCTATAGCAAAGTCGCTATTCTGTTCAAAAAGTTTTGAGACTTACCCAATTCTCTTCTATGGCAAACACAGCAACGACAAGCTACAATGGAGAACCCCTAGCTACACTAGACCACAGCTTCGACAGTTTAATTCTAATCTTGGTTTTCTATGGTCTTTTTCGTTCACTAGCTCTAATAATAATAGAAAAACTCATGGTAAACATTCAAGCTAACGAAATTAGTACTACTCAAGCTACTAAATGTGTAGACCCTATGAATAACCTCTATTCTTGACTCAAGTGAAAATTTGTTAAAGACAACTACAAGACCAAGAGTGTCTTTGGATTGAGGATTTTATGAACAAAAAGAAAATAGATGGGCAAAGAAGAAGGAAAGAGGATTAGAAAATATAAAAAATAAAGGGCAATCATCAATAAACTAGTTTTCGAATTTAATCATTTTTTTATTTTTCAAATTCCATGCTTTCCTTTTCCGTTTTTTACAACAAATCAGACAAGAGAAGTAATTTTTAATCCCTTTCCTCTCCCATTTTGGTCACTGCAATTTACACATGATTTGGTCATTGCAATTTTCATTCAACCTGTTTTTGAGTATGCGACTTATACATAAGTTTTCTAAAATAGATTTTAGGTGTGCTCACATGAATTTTCTATTATGTAGAATGTAGTCAACTCAACTCAATCCAATCTTTTTCTTTTATTAACTAAATGGAGTTGGGTAGATTGGATCCTTTTTGCATTCTAAAATAATTTTTTATTATTTTGATATTTATACATATTGCAATACGAATATTTATTTATTTGTTGATATGTCCTAGTCATATCGTGTCCTAATTTGTTAAAAAATAGTGTCAGTATATCAATGTATTCATGTCATGTCATACTCATGTCTTGTGTCTATAATCCATAGTACACAATATAAACTTTATTAAATAGGCATGACTTTTAGATTCAAGCATCCCTCACCTACCAAGGTTCATTGGAGAGGTAGCACATTTGCACATCCATCAGTCGAGTTGGGAGAACACCATCAAAAGAATAATTTTAATTCCTATCAATCAAATTTTAATATAACTATTTTCTAGAATATCCCTGGAAAAGTAGAGTTCCAATTTCATATCAGGATGAATATTGGAACGTATTAGGAAGATTATTGGATAACTTATATGGCAACTCTCTACTTTCATTACAAGAGCAATGTATAAGACTGAAGTTAGTTTGTAAATTATAAAATACTAGAATGCCATGACAGCTTAATCATAACAAAGACAAAGTGAAAATTTTGCACCAAAACACAGGCTCATAATAAATTTTGTATATAATTGTTTGCCCCTACCACAAAATCACAAGTACATTACTAAGGTCGCAAAATTTAACACTCAAACCTTTGAAGAAAGAACGACTCTATCTAGTACCATACAAAATTCCAAACATTTGCTGCTTAAACCTCAGTTATTTCTATGCAATTGCAGCTAGACATAAATCTATCTCGCTTTACCAAAAGATAATATTCCCTTCATCACAAGAGATCTCAAAATTAATCAACTATGACTAATAAATAGAGAGGGAGCAAGAATAATGATCTTAATCAACATAGATTGATAAGTTTATCTTATGATCAATCAATAAGAAAAGGCATCAATTATGCTTTAAAAAAAAAAAATTAGTGCCTGAATTGATGCATTCACCATAATTAATAAATCTCTAAAATGGATAACAAAGTGTATGCAAATCGTGAAAAGAGAACTTCATAGATATACTTAGAGAAGTTTGATGAGCGTTGGCTCACCTCTAAACTTGGTCTCAAAACCTTTAAGCTCTGCAAAGGTTCCATCATATTAAAAATGGCATACCATTGCTTAATTAAAATTCCTTCTTCCTCAAAAGCTGGAAGAATCATCGCTTACATGCCAGAAAGGAGCCCCCCAATAATCAATTTGAATACAAGGAAAAAAAAACAATAAACAATGTATGTTATTAGATTAAAATCAAAATCCAATAAGTTATTATTCGACATTAGCTTGTAAGGTCATCCTGTTTACCTGGTACGGTCCATCCACTTCAAATTCAGCTAAGCATTCATTGTGTGTCGTATATGTTTTGTTAATAGGGCCTCTGAGTGTCTATGAGAAATAATAGTTGGAAGCAGAATGCATAAAAAAATCATTACTGTCAAAGATATAACTTAAGTAAATCAAGCACTAGATAACACATATAGAGGAGAACAAGAAATTTGAAAAAGGAAGTTAATTTTCACCTGACTTGGTATTGGCCATTTGTATTGTTCCTTGCAACATCAACATTAAGCAGAACACAATAATAAGAAATTGTCAACTTCCTTTTTGAGTCTCTGAAATATATGGTCCACAAAAAAAAGATAAAAAGTAGACTAATGGTTAATTTCTTCAAAATCAAAGTGAAACCTAAGATGATGCCTCAAAAACATTGTATAGCATTATTGATAGACAACAAGATAGAAAAATATATAAACATTAGAACTTATGATATATAATGGATTAAACAATAACGTGAATTGGTAGAAGAAAAGGTACAGTTTGTTTTGAACGTATAGTTCTCTAGAAATGATCCAGGTAAAGCACACCAGGTAACATTTGTGTCCAATTCAAGCGGTCATCCAATTTTCTCAACTAGTAAATGAGCATTTTGAATGATCTTTACACCAAATACATGTAACTACACCAGCCATTTCCATAGAGTACCATTTTGCACCCTTAGAATGAAACCATGTCTAGGATATATTTTTATATAACAAAGCATAATAGGGAGCCATAATCATATGCAAAATCATGAAACTAGATAATAATATGACTCACTTGCACATCACATATCATAGAACGAATTCAAAATACACTTGTGAGACAATTATAAAGAGTCATAAAGCACTACCATATCCTGCAAACATTACAGGCAAGGCTATGTTACTTGTGACTAAAGTGACTTGGACAAAAAGAAACGAAGTGGCTTACTTCTATTCAAGCAGTTTATGTACCTGCAGACGATTTGACCGACCCTGCTCCTGCTACGATATTTGTACATTTAGATGCTACTACCGTACTATCAAGAGGATTAGCTGCCAAAGGTATCTATCTAGCAGTAGATCCCTTAGATTCAACGTCAACTATGCTTAAAGGGTTTAGAAACCATCCCAAATTTATTAAATTAAAATGACTAAGGTTAAGAAAATATAAGCAAGAGAGCTTGAGCAATCATACTTGTGCTTCTTAAATCTTTATAGAATTTCCACTAGCCTTTGCTTCCGATAACTTTCCCTTCCAACCTTATTGAGTCTTTTGTAAAGGTTGCTTGCAATTCAAAAATTACTACTTCTATAATTAAATCTTTAAATGACACGGAATAGATTGACCAAACTTTGCAACCTCAAATTCCAGATCCATAAGAGTATTTTTTGCATGTCACTTGCACATGGCTTTTCATGTTCGCTATAATTAAGAAAAGTCAATCAGTCATGAACAAATGTTGTGTTAGCTTATGACAGTACGGAGCTTTTTTCTATCGTGGCAAACATTTAATAGACTGATCACATAGAAAAATACCAAATAAATGACCGGAGTTGAGAGAAACTGGAGCCAAAAATGAGAGGAAATATATGATTTTCATAAATAAACATACCTTCCTGATGGTAAAAAAGATGTCAGTCCAACAAGGCCATAACTATGTAAAAAAAGAAAAAACTATTGGCCAAAAGCCATCATTAAAAGCCATCATTTTACCCATTCCACCTTCAACAAACATTAATGCATAAATTCAAAAGAATGAGATTTGAAAACATTTCCCCATCAACAAAGGTTGGAGAATATTAAAGGTAAATAATAATATACAACATGCCATTTAACTAAGCTAACAAGACTAGTTATAATTTAAATTGATTTTAATAGGTTGACAACCAAAATTTACAAAACTAGAATGATGTGTTATTACCTTGCATATAAACAAACTTTTGATAATGATAAGAAAACTTTGAGTGGTCGCACCTTGTAAAACTCACATGCCCCTCATAACCAATTGGTTTTAGTATCACATCTACAAAGATGAAAAAATAGTTGAAATCAAGTATTAATATAAACTGTGCTTTCTTTATTAGAAAAAAAAATAGCTTTCTTTTATAAAAAGTTACTTAAGTATCCTTAGAAAGAGAAAAGAAAGTGGTGAGGCGAAGCGCCTCAAAACGTTTCCCTTTGGCTAAAATAATAACCCACTCAGGTATTTTAAGAAGTGCACGCAAAAAAATATACACAGAGATGTGTTTGCATGCACATATATATATATACATATATTTGTGTGTGCGCATGCGCTTGAGCATGGAAGATTAAAACAGTTGACCAAGACCAGTGAACATGAATCAGAAAGACAATTTTAGAACAAATATTATATTAAAGCAATCACTGTGTTACCTGAAATTCTCAGTTCACCAATACAACCATCACAAGATGGGAGCAAAGCCATCTCTGTTGCTTTATCTGGGTAATTGTTTCTTAGGTCAACATAATAAAACTGCTAAGTAATGAGCTAATATATTAAAAAGTACTAACATTTTCTAATATTTCAATCAAATCAAACAGACATACTTTTGTAAATGTGCTTTCTAATATACCTAATGCCAGTCATTTATCAGTTTATATTCCTCTAACCTCGTTTAGATCTCAAATATCATCACCTCGCTATGGAATATAATGAAAAAAATTGTGAGAAAGAATAACATATAACAGCATTAATAAACATCACAAACCTTAATCTATTTAGTGTGCTCCTCTTGTTTTCTCCTCTCTATTCTTCTGGCCTTTACAACTACCATAATGAAGTGATATGATAAGGTTATACAATTATAAAAATACACAAAATTAATAAAGACTAATTGGATACCTCACAAACTTTCTGAACAATGTGAATAGTATCCAAAGTGGCATGTATACAAGTATATAACAATATGCAAAAGAAAAGAGAATTTAATACAACATGACATATAATATCCCAAAAACAAATAAATAAATGGAGTATCACATGGTTTGTCATGACCTACAGATGATAAACCCTCTCAAACAAACTACAAACTTCATCATAGGCTCTTTTTTGGTTTTTGTGTTTTTTAGTTCAACATTGTCTCTTTTTCATGCTTCAAGAGAAAGACCTATAGAAAAAAATGAAGTTTAATTGATAAGCTCAATGTATTCCTTAGGCTACCATTATCAAGCACAAGTAGTCACCTCCATGGTTAAATTTCGTGAGAGTTCCTCGACAACATACAAGGACTCAAAACATTCATGTGGCTTTCACTGGTGATCAATTATTAATTGCATTAACTCAAAATTCTAGAGATAACCGCATTGTTTTCATCTCTTAGAAATGCTAACCACCATAGAAGAGGCAAAAACACATACAAGCATCAACACTC
>QLOD02142927.1:0-45587 GCA_003260245.2 Sideroxylon spinosum | reverse complement strand
CAAAAGCTCACTAAACAGGGGTATAAGTCTCTACTTAGTCCAAGAATGCTCAATTAACCAATGTTAAATAAAATCTATTCCTATGCACATAAATTCTTTTCCATGATAGTCAAAAAATGCACAAGGTCATGACACATTTAATTTGAACTAAATTTCTTATTAAAGCTGGAACAAGATTCAGTCATTACTTTCTCACTTAATTCCACTATCAACTACACCAAAAGGTTGACATGTAAGTATAAATGTGCTAAATTCGCGTATTTAATTTCAAAATACTCCAATTTTTGTTTTTAAATTTTGCACTTTTGGTACGAAAAGATCAACATCATCATTTGAATTCTAACATTCCCCAACTTAGAATTGACATTGTCTTCAATGTGAGAACTAGAATGCAAATATGGGTCTATAGTATGCAAAATGAGCATAATGAAGAAGATGAGTATAGAATAAAGTCATAAATACGAATGTAGCACAATTTAAACTATTTATGCACCCATTATTCAAACTCCTACTATATTAAGTTATTTATTTATTAATTTTTTATTTTTATATGTTTTTTTTATTTTTTTAAGGAAAAGGATTACCTCGTGTTGTCGTCAAAGATATGATGAGATTCAAATAAATTAGACAAGGAATTACCGAAAGCTTCATCTTGCTCCAACTCAGTGGGGATGTCAACACCCTCCTTCATTGTAGTGTCAGAACTCCCTATGTCATAGATATCTTCTAAAGGTGGCATATCATTATAATCAGATAATGAACTCATTTGAGATTCTATACTAGTATCTGTGTTTGTGGCATAAGAAGGTGCATTAGACCATTCATTATTAACAGTTATCTCTGCCCATTCCATATCCATTGATAGTTGTAGGTCAGCTTCATACCACCATTGGCCGTCAATTAATTGGTTAGGTGTTATATGCATCAAAGGTGGATAAACAAGTAACAAAGGTAGTGAATAACCTTCCATAAAATACCTTTTAGGCCACTAGTCACAGTTAGACAGAGCTCTCAGAGTCACTATCCTCACTAGAGAGGTAAGGTGTTGCTTCTCACTTGTGTATGAGCATAAGCTTGCTTGTTTAGCTTTGGTGGAATCTAAGGTGCGTAAGATAGATATAGAGCAGATTGGCAACACTTTGTTGAAGGGATGGAATTACTTTGCTAATTATGACTGGGACACTTGTGGAAGGATTTGGGTGTTATGGAATCCAAGAGTGGTAGATATTCATGTTATTGATTGTAATGACCAAGTTGTTCATGCATATTTGTTCCATGTTGGAGGAGATGTAACTTTTCATGTTTCATTTGTTTATGGGTCTAATGGCTACATGCAGCGAAGAAGATTATGGAGGGACTTATAACTAAAGGGTTCATTGTTTAATCCCATGCCGTGGATTCTTCTTGGTTATTTCAATGTGGTGCGATTCCGCTAAGAAAGAAAGGGTGGAAGTTCTGCTTGGCCTTCTTATATGCTGGATTTTGATGTGGCTGTATGTAATGCTGGACTTAAAGACTTAAGATATAGTGGATGTCTCTACACTTGGCACAGTGCTCCGGTACAAGGACACATCTTCTGTAAATTGGATCGTGCTCTTGTAAATGCTTCTTGGTTATCTTCCTTTGATGCCGCTTGGGTGGAGTTTCTTCCTTTTGGCGTTTCAGATCATTCTTCCGTATTGGTGGATGTAGGTTTTCAACTTCCAAGGGTACGTTTAATCATTGGGTTGAGTTTGAGGAATTCTTTC
The DNA here is from genome assembly GCA_003260245.2 of Sideroxylon spinosum. NCBI lineage: Eukaryota > Viridiplantae > Streptophyta > Magnoliopsida > Ericales > Sapotaceae > Sideroxylon > Sideroxylon spinosum. Next base: position 43,839 of record QLOD02142927.1, on the reverse strand, counting down.
CTATGGTGGAGGAGGTGTGGAAGACAGTGGATGGTTATGCAATGTATAAGGTTTATAAAAAGCTTAAGTTGTTGAAAGAAGCTCTAAGAACTCTTGCTTTTAAGAAGTCTAGAAAGGGTAATGGGTTGGAGGTGGAGCTGAGGGCTGAATTAGCCTTGATTCAATCCAAAATTGCTTCTGGAAGTGTACATGCTGATTTGTTGGAACAAGAAAGGCGTTGTCTTGCTCGGCTATTACAAGTTACAAAAAATGAGGAGAGCTCCATTAAATAAAAAATAGAGTTCAATGGTTGAAGGAAGGGGACTATAATTCTGCTTTTTTCTTTCACTCCATCAAGAATAGGTTGAACACAAATAAGATATTGAGGATTCAAAAGGAAGATGGTTCGGTTATTAAGGAGAAAGAGCTTATTGTTGAGGAAATTATGAATTACTATAAAGGGTTGCTTGGTTCGGGTTCTTCTATTCCTTATCATTCACGGCATGAATTGCAAGAATTTATTTCTTCTTCACTTAGTGATGATCAGATTGCTAGCTTGGCATATGATTTTTCGGATGAAGATATAAAGAAGGCCATGTTTAGTTTACATCCCAATAAGGCACCGGGTTTGGATGCTTACAATGCTTTCTTTTTTCAAAGGGCGTGGAGAATTGTGGGTGAGGATGTGGTGCAAGCTGTTAAGGAGTTTTTTGCTTCCTCGGTTTTGCTAAAAGAGTCGAATGCCACTATTATTGCCTTAATCCCAAAGACTCCGAATGCTTATAAGTTAAAGGATTTTCGGCCTATTTCATGTTATAACACTATTCATAAGTGTATAACTAAGCTACTAGCTAGCTGTTTTAAAGAGGTTCTTCCAGATCTTATCAATCATGCTCAGGCTGCTTTTGTTCATGGGCGAAGCATTGGGATAATATACTTATGGGATAGGAACTGGTTCGTGGTTATCATGTTCCTTCTTCTTCTAGTCCATGATGTGCAATCAAAATTGATTTAATGAAGGCATACGATTCAGTAAGGTAGGAATTCTTATGGGATGCTTTTTAGCTTTTTGGTTTTCTTGAGAAATTCATTAAGTGGATTTGTGCTTATGTCTCTACCTCTCGATTCTCTGTTAGCATCAATGGGGAGTTGAATGGTTATTTTGAAGGGAGGAGGGGGTTGAGACATGGAGATCCCATCTCTCCATATCTCTTTATGCTTTGCATGGAGGTGTTTTCTCGGATTCTTATGAAGAAGGCCGAAGATTCACCCTTGTTCAAATATCATTGGAGGTGTAAAAAGTTGAAGATTACCTATTTATGTTTTGCAGATGATCTCATGATATTCTCTCGAGGTGACAGAGGATCAGTTAGTGTCATTAAGGATGCTTTAGACGTGTTTCAATCTTTGTCTGGGCTTCAAGCTAATCATGCAAAAAGTGAGGTTTTCTTATCTAGAGTTACAGAAATGGAGCAAACAGGTATAATCCAGCTTTTGGGGTTTCATCTGGTTTCTGTACCGGTGAGATATCTTGGTGTGCCTTTCATCTTTATTAAGTTGAAAGCTACAGACTGCCAGGTATTGGTTGATAGGATTACTAGTAGAGTTAAGAGTTGGACGAATCAGTTTCTTTTTTTTGCTGGTTGATTGCAACTTATTCAATTAGTCCTCTTTAGCATACGATCCTTTTGGTGTTCACACTTTATTTTGCCGATTAAAGTTGTTAAAGCTGTTGAAGTTATTTTGCGGGCATTTCTATGGAAAGGATGTTCTTTGGAAAAACATGGTGCAAAGGTGGCTTGGGAAGAGGTGTCTCGGCCTAAGGAGGAAGGTGGTCTGGGGATTAAAAAGATTAGAGACTGGAACATGGCTTGTATGACTAGGTTTTTGTGGAGTCTTTGTCTACCTTCTACCATTTCTTTGTGGGCTGAGTGGGTGAAGCGGAATCTCCTTCACAAGGAACAATTTTGGGTGGCTAAAGTACCTTGGAATTGTTCTTGGACATGGAGGAAAATACTGAAGCTGCGGGAAAAGGTTAGACCATTTATCTCTATGCAAGTGGGAGATAGGTGTACTACTTTTTTATGGTTTGAAGCATAGATGCCAAGGGGACAAATTTTTACCACAAGCCGGGCACGAGTTATCTATGATTCTGGGTTACCAAAGGATGCTTTGGTGAAGGATATTATTGTTAATGGACGATGGCGTTGGCCAGTGGCAAATTCTCCTGACCTCATTGATCTTAAGAGAGAGATTGATGAGCTTTTGCCTCTTAATATTAGAAGGGCTGATGTTCTTGAATGGAAGCATAATGGAGTTAAGCACTTCTCTGCCAAAGTGGTATAGAACTCGTTAAGATCTCACCATCCTAGAGTGACTTGGTTTTCCATTGTTTGGTTCAAAACTCATGTACCCTGCCACTCTTTTGTGCTTTGGTTGGCAATAAAGAAGAAATTGGCTTCGTAAAATCGGCTTATATCCTTTGGGTTACTATCTCATATGAGTTGCTATTTTTGTAGAGGACCTCGGGAAGATCAAGATCATCTCTTCTTTATTTGCTCTTAGAGTACTAGAATCTGGTATGCTATTTTATTGGATTGTGGGTTTCAAGTTACATTGTCTTCTTGGAATGAAGTTGTGGAATGGGTGCTACACCATTTTCGTGGGTCCTCCTTGCTTTTGATCATTGGGAAGCATGCTTTTGCAGTGTGTGTTTATGTCATTTGGAAGGAACGAAATAAAACGAAGCATGAGAATTGTTATTTGGATAAGGTGACAACACTTTGATCTATTAAGAATCTTGTTCGCTTACGTGTTATGAGTTGCTTGGGATATCCAAAGAGTGATCAGAATCGTCATTTGGTTCAGCGTTGGAATTTACCTCTTTCAGTTTTAATAACTTAACTAGTTGGTTTGAGTTTGTTTTCCCTTTGGTTGTGATGCTTATGTCATCGTAAGGGTGATTGTATTTGCTTATTTTTCTAGGGGTATGCCCCTGTGGTTCTTGTACACAGACTATTTATTTAATTAATTAAACTATTTGACCTTTCAAAAAAAAAAGGTGTTGCTTCCCACTTACGTTTGTGCCCAGTTAAGGTGTTAAAAGTGTTTTGCTGATTAAGATTTTCAAGGTTAAGATCAATCTTGATGTACCTGTTCTTTGCAAAGAATATAGAAATACAGCTTAAGAACACAAATAATCAAAAGTGACAACACTAAGTAATAAAATAAAAAAACTGAAATATGTAATAATGATATAATTACAAACTCATCTTAATTCCATCATACTCATAAGGTGGAGGATCTAAAAGATCCCATGTTTCAATCTCCGCTATGAAGTTCTCTAAATATGGTTTAAGACGATGGCCATTAACGTTGAAAGTAGTGTTGTTACATGGGTTTTAAACCTCACAAACACCATGTCCTGAGATAGAAAGGATGATAAAAGGACCATACCATCTAGATTTAAGCTTTCCGGAAAAAGATGTATTCTTGAATCATACATCAAAACCTTTTGGCCTACATGAAAGAATTTCCTACGAATGTGTTTATCATGTAGTTTCTTCATTTTACCCTTGGCAAATTTTGAATTCTCAAAAGCATCATTTCTAATTCTTCTAATTCATTAAGTTGAAGCTTTCGAAGAACACCGGCATCATTTATACTCTCATTAAATTGCCGGATGGCCCAATAAGCTCTATGTTCCATCTCTACAGGTAGGTGACATGCCTTACCAAAAACAAGACGATAGGGAGACATACCTAGGATAGTTTTATAAGCTGTCTAGTACGCCCACAATGTATCAACTAGACTTGAAGACCAATCTTTTCGAGTGGGATTAACAGTCTTTTCCATAATTCCTTTAATCTCCCTATTTGCTAATTTAACTTGGCCACTGTTTTGTGGGTGATACGCAGTTCCCATTTTATGCGTCACACCATATTTACGCATCAAGTTTCCAACATATTTATTGCAAAAATGTTTACCTTTATCACTAATGATTGCCCTTGGCATCCCAAAACGAGAAAATATATATTCTTTTAAAAACTTAACCACTACCTATGGTCATGGATGCGAGTGGCAATAGCTTCTACCCATTTAGACACGTAATTTATGGCCACTAGAATGTACTCAAAACCAAAAGAATTTGTAAATGGACCCATAAAAACTGTCCCCCAGCAATCAAAAATTTCTAAAATGATCACAGGATTTTGGGGCATCTCATTACGTTTAGATAAAGCTCCAAAATGTTGGCAACGATCACATCTCAAACAATAACTGTGTATGTCTTTAAACATAAAGGGCCAGTAAAATCTACTTTATGTATGTCTTTAAACATAGAGGGCCAGTAAAATCTACTTTAAAGGATTTTAACGGTAGTTTTCTTTGCAGAGAAATGGCCTCCACAAGCCAATGTATGACAAAATTCAATGACATTGTGAATCTCATTGTCAGGAATGCATCTCCTTATAATTTGATCTGGGAAATGCTTACAGAGGTATGGTTCATCCTAGAAAAAATTTCCCATATTATGTAAAAACTTACCTTTATCTACTTTTGTCCAATGGGAGGGTATTTGTCCTGTTACTAAGAAGTTGGCAATATCTGAATACCAAGGAGATTGATCATGAAGAGTAGTGCTAACATGCATGAGGTGCTTATGGGGGAAATGTTCATTAATTATCAAGTCACTAGATTCAGACACCTGTTGTGGTAATCTAGACAAATGGTCAGCTACAACATTTTCCATTCCTTTCTTATCCTTAATCTCCAAATCAAACTCTTGCAAGAGTAAGATCTATCGAATGAGATGGGGTTTGGCATCTTTCTTAGAAAGAAGGTATTTCAAGGCTGCATGGTCCGTGAACACTGTGACACGAGACTCTACTAAATAAGACCTAAACTTGTCAAGCGCAAACACTATTGCTAGGAGCTCTTTTTCAGTAGTAGTATAATGCATTTGAGCTTCATTTAGAGTTTTACTAGCATAGTAAATGACATAGGGTTTCCCCTCTTTTCATTGCCCTAAAACTACTCCTATCGTAAAATCACTAACGTTACACATAAGCTCAAATGGTAAAGACCAATATGGGCTTTAAATAATAGGTGCAGTAGTTAGCAAGTGTTTAAGCCTATCAAATGCCTCTTGACATGATGCCGTCCATTCAAATGGGATATCATTGGACAATAATGAGCATAATGGTCGGGTAATAGTACTAAAAGACTGGATAAATTGCCAATAAAAACTGGATGACCAAGGAATGATTGTACGTCTTTCACACATCGAGGATTAGGTAGATTTTGGATTGATTCAATTTTTGCTTTATCTACCTCTATCCCTCGAGACGATACTATGTGCCCTAAAACAATTCCCTTTTTTACCATGAAATGGCACTTTTCCCAATTTAGCACCAAATTATTCTCCTCACGACACACTAAAACTTTCTCAAGGTTGGTTAAACACTCATCAAATGTATCTCCATAGGTAGAGAAATCATCCATAAAAACTTCTAAAACATTTCTCAACCATGTCACTCAAAATGCTCATCATACACCTTTGAAAAGTTACAAGTGCATTACCCAACCCAAAGAGCATGCGTTTATAAGCATAAGTGCCAAATGGGCATGTAAAAGTGGTCTTTTCTTGGTCCTCAAGTGCTACTTCAACTTGATTACACCCCAAGTATCCATCCATAAAACAATAGTAAGCTTTTTCCGCTACTCTCCCAAGAACTTGATCTAGAAATGGGATAGGAAAATGGTCCTTTTGAGTTACAGCATTTAAGCGCCTATAATCTATGCACATACGCCACCCGATTTGGGTGTGTTGAGGCACTAACTCTCTTTTCTCATTCTCAACTACGGTAACACCGGACTTCTTAGGAACTACTTGAGTAGGACTCACCCATTTTGAATTAGATATGGGGTAAATAATACCCACATCAAGCAACTTAAGCACTTCCCATTTTACAACTTCTTCCATATTAGGGTTTAGTCTTTGTTGCAGCTGCCTTATTGGTTTGGCTTCATCTTCAAGGTATATATGATAAGAACATACTAATGGGCTATTACCTCGAAGATCTGCAACAGTCCAACCTAAGGCCTTTCGGTGGGTACTTAAAATAGCTAATAACTTTTGTTCTTGATCATTTTCTAACTTTGAAGAGATAACTACCGGGAATGTCTCACCCTCTCCTAGGAATGCATACTTAAGTTCACTAGGTAATGGTTTCCTACAAGGACAAGGAGGACACTCAACTGAAGGTTTGGGTTTGATCAAGGATGGCTATAAGGATTCAAAAACTGGCACCCAGCGATTAATTGCCATAGCTTCTTCTCTATCACTTAATATTTTCTCATTATTTATAAAATCTACTCCATCTAGAGCTTCACACTTCTCGCTCCTCACTAATGCTTTCTCTAATGGATTATCTAATAAAGTCTTCTCAAGTATTCTTCACTTAATACATGAATCACATCTATTTCCCTAATATCCTCAAAATCCCCTATTTGTTTTCCTACCCGAAAGATGTTCATCTCTATGGCCATATTTCCAAAGGATAGCTTCATAACCCCACTTCTACAATTAATCACAGCATTGGATGTGGTGAGGAATGGTCTACCTAAAATGACTGGAATAGAATGGGAAGGATTTTGAACAGGATGGGTGTCCAACAAAATGAAATCAACTGGAAAGTAGAATTTATCTACTTGCACTAACACATCTTCCACTATGCCTCGTGGCATCTTAACTGAACGATCAGCTAACTGTAGTGTTACTCCAGTAGGTTTTAATTCACCTAAACATAGTTACTGATAGATAGTGTAGGGCAATAAATTAACACTAGCGCCTAGGTCAAGAAGTGCTGTATTATGATGTGATTCCCAATTACGCACGAAATGGTTGGACATCCAGCATCTTTGTATTTAGGAGGGGTATCACATTGGAGTATGGCACTTACTTGTTCGGTCAAGTAAAAATTTAGCATAAGAAGGATTCTGCTTGATAGCTTCAAGTAATGGGATGCTAATTCCTACTTGTTTAAAAATTTCATAAATTTCTGAGTTCCATATCTCATTCTTGCCTTTTGCTAATCTTTGGGGAAAAGGTGGTTTGGTAATGTGTTCAATAGTTTGATGTCTGGCCTATCCGATGTTTTTACTACATTTTTCTGTTCTTTCTCCCTAGATTCTTCCTCATTTTTCTTCATCTCACTCTCCGTATTCTCACCTTCTCTCTCCTCCTCAACCTCTACTTCAATTGGTTCCTCAACATCCTCACTAACCTTTGGTCCCATTTTAGCACTAGAGGTATTGGCTCTAGGATCTACCTGTTTCTGAATGATTTTGCCACTTCTCAAAGTGGTGATAGACTGCACTTGTTCATGTGGGGTGGTACCCGAGGTTGATGCTTCAGTAACATTTACTTGTCCTTTAGGATTTGGGAAAGTTTGAGCGGGTATTTTACCACTTTGAGTGGTACTTATGGCTTGCGTGAACTTGGAAACTTGTCCTCGTATGTCATCTAAAGCCCGAGTCACTTCGTTATTAATGTTCAATTACTGATGCATAAATTGATGAAGAGTATCCTTAAAGGGCCCCTTTTGTACGGGTTGCATTACAGCAGGATTAGGCTGTTGAAATTGGGGTGGTGGTATCGGAGGTGGTTGAAATGGTTGATTTTGATGGTCATTCCTCCATGGAATACCAGGTGGAGGTCTCCACCCTGGGGGATAAAAGTTAGAAGCTGGGTTTCCCCCTTGATAATTGATATTCCCACCTTGATGGTGAGAGGGATTTCCTTGGCCTTTATTTTGAAATGATCAATTTTGGGAACCATTGATGTAGGTTTGGCCATAAGTAACTTCTTTAAGTAAAGGGATTTTAGGGCAAGAATTAGCATCGTGCTCCACTTGACCACAGGCTATACAAGCCATATTCACCATAACTACTTTCTCTTTACTCTTGAGTTCGAGAGAATCTAACTTATTCTCCAGAGCGGATAGTCTAGCTCTCAAGTCATCACTCTCGCTTAATTCCAATTGGCTACTAGGTAAGGGGTTCCTATATTCAGAAGAAGATGGGGGTCCGATTTCCCAATCATTTGAATCTTCGGCCACCATGTCAAAGAAATCCAAGGCGTCCTCTGCAATCTTATCAAATAAGGTACCATCGCACATGGTTGACACAAGTTGTTTAAGACTGGGAGTCAAAGACTCGTGGAAGATACTCACAAGTCTCCATGACTCAAAACCATGGTGAGGACAGGCCATTAAAAGGTCTTTAAATCTTTCCCAAGCACGACAGAAATTCTCATTAGGTTTACAAGAAAAGGTAGTTATCTGTCTCCTAAAATGCTGAGTCTTTTGGGTTGGGAAGTATTTTCACAAAAACTCGGTTTGCATCTTACGCCAAGTTCTAATGGAAGGAGGATGAAGAGAATTGAGCCAAAAATTTTCCTTGTCCTTAAGTGAAAATGGAAAGATTTGGAGGCGCACTACATCCTCATTGGCATTCCCCATGAACACTCACATCATCCTTTACTCTAGCCATTGAATTAAAAGATGAAGAATTATCTAATGAAATGGTAGTGTGAGAGTTTGAGTGTGAAAGTTGGTAGGATGGGTCTTCTAGTTCTGTATTTTCCACTAAGACTCTACTTGACCTTAAAAGCATGCAGTTCTAGATATCCACAAAATTTTTTTTTTTTTTAAAGTTTTAAATTTTTGTTAAACGAAATAAAACAAATCCAAACTTACCTAAAACTAAAATTTGGCTCCCCGGAAACGGCGCCAAAAACTTGACCGACCCTAAAATGTGTTTGGGTTCTTCCTCTCAAGTGCAAGAGGGTAGTTGTAGTTTTAAACTCGATGAGTCTGAGGTCGAATTCATGGGAGCCTATGTTATTTAGTTTTTACGTTACAAATGGACTTTAGGGTTTAACGTAAAAGAGGTTTGGTGTTCACTTTCGCTAAGTCTTAGAATTTAACAGAAATAAAACAAACAAAAACAAGTAAAATTAAAACTAATAATTAGATTACTGTTACGAAATAACTTTAACAATTCAATTAAATTTCTGTTTCTTTATAATTCAAAATAAATTGGATAATAATTTAATCTAATTAAATTACTACGATACTCAAAATCGATTAATAAAATCAATAAAGAAGAAGTTCTTGATCCAACTTACAAGTCAGGATAGTTCACTACTTTACCCTGGGATGTTTACTTTCAATCTTGAAATTCTGTTTTGTTTGAAAATTATTAAGAACATTTGAATCAAAAACCAGTACCAGTGATTTCAAGCAAATATGGTTAAAGATTTTTGTTTTTGAAAGCTTTTCAGACAAATGAATTCAAAGTTTTACTCGAAACCTATTTATAATCTTATTTAAAATTATGTAGAAAGTTATAATCGAAAACCAGTACTAGTGATTTCAAACGGATGTGGTCAAAGATTTCCATTTTCTAATGTTTTCAAAAAAAGTTAAAATAGATTTAAAAACAGTAGATCTCTATGCATGTGCTTTCGAAACCCATGCAAAAAATCTACGTAGATTCCAAAGAATTTTCATGAACTATCCGTTCTTGATTCGTTGAATCAGGAACTAGGGTTTCTACACTGACATTATTTTAATTGAAACCAAAGTAATAAAAATTTAAATCATCATTCGATCTATCAATTAAATCTAAAAATCATATATTTAAATACGTGAACGAAAGAAACTTACACCGAAATCAATTCTAAAAAAGTATAGGTAAAAAGAAGTGCAGTGAAGAACAAGAACACATCGTACGAATCCATAAAAACTCTCAAAATTAATCTAAAAACTCTTTCAAAAAGTTCTCTCAAACAAAATATGAAAAGAATGAAAATATAGAAGCTCCCTCTTAGTTGGTTGTGCAAAGGTCCTTTTATAGGGTTCATCAAAAACCTTAAAAAAGTTCAAAATGCACGGCCAAAAATTCACGGGTGGTCCAACCCATCTAGGAGTGGTCCGGACTAGAGAATGGTGATGTCACTCGGTGGTCCGGACCGTTTGGGGGTGGTCCGGAACACAAAATGGTTAGTGCTTTCGGGTTGATTCTTCAGATAGCTTTCGGTCTCCAACTTCCACTGCAATTTTGACCTTGAAGACGATAGATTCAGGCTTCGGCTAAAACACAACAGTTGTAGATCTTTGAGTGTTATTTCCAAACCAAGAAGAATCATGTCAATAGGAGTTATGAGTGAAAAGTGATGGCCGGAAAACAGACAGGGTGTCTTGTTAGACATTTGCAGTGGTTTGCACATTTATGCTCCAAATTCGCTTTTCTTGAATTGTTTTCCTTCCAAACTCCTGCAAAACACACGAAAAAAATATAAATACTAAAAGAATATTAAAAAGTGAATTTTAATTGATAAAATGTTCAAAAGAAAAGTTTGAGCTGATGTTAAGATCAACAATGATTGCGAACAATCATTAGCCAAGTCTTCTACTAACCTTTATGTCAGATGAATTTCGTAGCTTGGAATATTAAGAGCTCTAATAGCCCTATAAAGCAACATGAAACCAAGCTTCTAATAAAGGAAAATTCCTCAAGTCTGTTGTGTTTGTTAGAAGCAAAGGTACGTTCTTTTAACATCTCCAAAGTATTCAAAGCTATCAATTCTCACTATGAATACTTCAGTAATTGTATAGATCCTGGATCTGCTAGAATTGTACTCTTGTGGGATTCCTCTATTTTGGATGTCCAGATTTTGTCTTTTGATAACCAATTTTTGTAAAGTAAATCATGAGGTTCTATCCATTGTTTTCTTTGCTAACATTAGATATGCTACCATTGATAGGAGCATGAGACAGGAGCTTTGGAGTTCTCTTGCATCAAATAGCCATATTATTCAAAAGAATTCTCCTTGGATTATTCTAGAAGACTTCAATATTGTCATAAAAAACTCAGAAAGGTAGGGGTGCAGTTTAAGATTTCCAAAATTTCCTTGATAGAATTATAGCCACTGATCTTAGATATTCTGGGAATTACTCTACTTGATGGAACAAGTAAGGAGCAACTAAAGCCATTTTCAACAAGATTGATCGAGTGTTGGTAAATGAAAAATGGCATGGAGTTTCAGATCATAGTCCGAGACTAGTCTCTATCAGAGCACCAAGCTCAGGTTGCAAAAAGCCTTTCAAATTCTTTAACTTCTGGACCAAGCATGTATTCTTTAAGGAGATCACTGCCAAAGCTTGGAGTTTTCAGGTGAAAGGTACCCCAATGTTCAGGCTATGCTCCAAATTAAAGATCCTCAAAATTGATCTTAAAGCCTTTTAATGCCACTTATTATGCGAATATCTCTAAGAGAACTTAAGATGCTAAAGCTAAATTGGATGGCATCCAAAGTAAGCTACAACAATAACCTGCTAATGATGCATTGCTAGAAGAGGAAAAGAATGCTCTTAATGACTGCATACACATGGTACTGGCTAAGGAGGATTTTTATAAGCAAAAATTAAATGATAATATGATAAAACTAGGAGACCAAAATGCATCCTATTTCCATAGGAAAGCTAAAGCCCATAGATCAACTAACAAAATTCTCTTTATTTATGATAACCAAGGGGAGAGACATGAAAATCTTAAGATAGTCAAGGATATAATTATAGAACCCTTCAAAAAGCTCTTAGGAACTGCCATTAGCTACCTAGAGAATGCTTACTTATTCATTGAATCTTTAATGAAGTCTAATATTCCACCATGCCAACTTCAAGCTTTGGATGCTCTTGTTACAAATGATAAAATAAAGGCTAAATTTTCTCCTTGCCAAGCCTTAAAGCCCTAAGTCCGAATGGATATTCTGCTCATTTTTCTTGAAGTAACATGGGACATTATGGGTGAGATGATGTTCTATAAGGTGTTTATTCTTTCTTCTCATCTGGTCACCTCCTCAAGGAATTGAATGTCATTGCAATTGCATTAGCTCCCAAGGTTCCAAACCCAAGTTCTATTGGTAATGACAAACCCATTTCTTACTGCTCCACAATCTATAAATGCATTTTTGAAAATATTGCCAATCGGCTAAAAGGTATACTAGAGTATGTCATCAGTCACGACCAAGCAGCTTTTGTGAAAGGTAGGTCTATCTCAGGTCATATCTTATTAATGTAAGAGCTGGTAAGAAATTATTATAGAGCAAGCATAACTCCAAGATGTGCATTGAAGATTGATTTAATGAAAGCTTTTGACTGTGTCTCCTGGCCACTCATCTAGGATATAACTAAAGCTATGGAACTTCCCTTGAATTTCAGAAGAAGGATTAAAGCATGCATTACCACCCCCCAATTTGCCATCTACATCAATAGCTCATTGAAAGGATACTTTGTAGGTGCTAAAGGTTTAAGACATGGAGACCCCATCTCCCTTAACCCTTTATCATTGTCATGGAGTTTCTCTCAAGATTATTTACTACAAACATTAATGATGGCTACTTTAACTTTTATCATTATTAAATGCACTCTCCTTGAATTCCACAAGTACTTAGTTTTACTCCCCAATAATGGAAAGAGCAAAGTGTACATGGAAGGCACTAAAGATGATTTCAAGTAAGAATTATACTTTATGATTGGCTTTCAAAGTAGCTCTCTTCCAGTCAAATACCTTGGTGTTCCATTAATATCAACCAAACTTAAGTTTGTTAATTGTACAAGGCATATTGATAGCATCATTAAAGGATCAAGAGCTAGTCAAATAGACCTCTATCATATGTAGGACGACTTCAGCTCGTCAAATCAGTGCTCTTGAGCATCTAAATTTTTTGGAGTTTGCACTTTATACCGCCTAAAAGGGTTTATACAGCAATTGAATAGACTCTTAGAAGATTCTTGTGGACTGATGTAGATCTGAAGCTGCATGGTTGTAAAGTTTCATGGGATGAAGTTTGTTGTCCTAGAACTGAAGGCAGCTTGGGAATCAAGAAGCTTGAAGATTGGAATAAAGCGGCCATCCTAAGACATGTTTGGAATCGTTGTTCCGGCAAGATACCTTTATGGGCTTAATGGTATAGAAAGTACCTTCTAAAAAATAATGACTTTTGGAGTTGCATACCACCATCCGATTGCTTTTGGTCATGGAGGAAACTCCTCAAACTCAGACCATTTGCCATCCGTATACCCAAATATATCATTAGGGATGGGGAGGTTGTATCTCTATGGTATGGCAATCAGCATCCATTGGGACCCCTAGTTCTTAGATATGGCCAACATATAGCTTATGATGCAGAAATCCCTCTTAATGCAAAGGTTTCCTTCATTATTTCCAACAGCCGATGGAGATGGCCTTACCGTATGCTTGGGAACTCCAAGAAGTAATCAACACTTATGCTCCTACATTCCTCCTAAATGAAGCACAAGAGACAGATTTAGTTGGAGTATATCAAGCTTTGGTGCATATTCAGCTTCGGCAACATGGAATGACTTAAGGCAGGATTATCGTAGAGTTTATTAGCATAATTTGTTATGGTTTCCTAAGCACATCCCTAAGCATAACTTCATTACATGGCTAGCAATCAAAGGAAAGCTTAGCACTCTTGATAGGACCACAGCTTGGGGCATCACAAATAGTACTATTTGTGTGCTATACAGAGAACAGCTAATGAGATCTTAGACTACTTATTCTTTACATGCTCTTTTTTTACTGAGATATGGAGAGCCATCTATCACATGAGCTGCATACATGACAACCAACAAGGTTGGATGAATGAAATGAGTTGGGCCATTGATAATTCAATGGTAAAAATATAGAAAGTTTTATTTGTAAACTGGCTTGGACAACCACCATTTATCGATTTGGTTAGAATGGAATGCAAGGATGTTCAAAGGTATTTCTACTACTCCCAGCAGCATATTAAAGGTTATTAAACCTAAAGTTAAAGCTCGACCTTCCTAATCCAAGAAAATGGAATATATTACTCTTGCTAGGAAATTTTGTACAAACTAGGTAATACCCAGTTCTTATATAGATACTACAAATACTTACATTTTATTATACGGGGGAATGCCCCTTGAACATTATACTTATCCATTAATCCAAAATATACTTACTTACCAAAACAATTACACTTGGACCCCCCAATGTTTAAAAATTATAGATACCTTCCTTATTTTGAAAAGTTTGTAAAACTTGGACCTCATTTGTTAGTTTGATCCTAAGTCTGTTAAAAATTTAAATGAAAAGATAAATTCATCCTCAAATTAATTAAATTAACTACAAATAAAATAAACACAAATTTATACATTATATATTTATATATATAAGCCAAGCAGCGGCGGTAGCAGACAGACTTGACGGTCTGTGTGGATATATAGATTATATATATTGTAATGTATAAATTTGTATTTATTTTATTTAAAATTAATTTAATCAAGTTAAGAGTAAATTTTTTTTTCCCAACTAAATTTTTAATGGAGTTAGGGTCAAAAACTAACGGAGGGGGTCCAAGTGTTACTAACTTGTCAAAATAAGGGAGGTATCTATAATTTTAAATGTTGAGTTAGTCCAAGTGTAATTATGCAAATGTTTCAGGGGATCTAAGTGTAGTTTACCCTTTTATCTAAGTACTATTTCACCAATTGTTAGATAATAAAGATACGTAATTTCAAACTAGCAACATTGTCTAAATTCAAAGTAGCAAATATAAAATATGATAGTTCATAATTATTAATCTAAAATTTGAATCCAATCTGATCTTCGAAAAAAATTCGAATCCCATATCTATTCGGCTCGAGTAAAGAATCAGATTCAGACAGATCGGTCGAGATATCCCTACTATAAGTGGGAGTTTGGGTTTTCTCGATGTTTTATTTAGAGTTGTTTATTTTTATTTATTTATTTATTTGGATAAGTTAGCGGTGTTTGGTTTAACAAAAAAAGGCTGAAAAAAAATATTTTACCAACCTTTTTTAATTTCTTCCAATTAAATTTTGCCACATGTTATTTTTACACAAACCATATCTTTTTTTTTTTTTTACGTCTAAGAACCACCTTAATCTTCTACATATGAGGATTGGACTCAACTCCTGCATGAATAGATTTTACCAGGTCTTGTTTGAAATATTTTAGACTTTGTTTGTGGATTTGAATGTGTCAAATAACCCTTAATCATATTAACAAATTTGGCATTCAAAAATTATTCGGCGGAATGAAAAATTCGTAATTCAAGAATTAGTTGGGTAGTTCAGAGAAAAGGATAAAAATCTTAGCATGACGGGAATAATTTGAAAATAATTTGGCAAAATATATATCATTAATTTTGCTGTGGCCATAACATTTTTTATCAAGTAATAATTTTTATTTGTTATATCTGTAATTGTAATCACAAAGATAAAAAATAATTTATTAGATTATATGCAAAAATAACGGGTCAAGAAAATAACTTGCAATTTTTTATATCTGTGTTGGTAATTAAACTGTACAAATAAATATGAATATTTTATATAAGTTTAAAAAGTACTATAGAAATTATTTTTACCATGTACATAAGTATAATTATTTATACAATATGTGTGACTGTAAAATTTTATAATCATGATATATTTTTTATTTAATAAATTTAGGTTATAGAGGCACAAATTAATTTAACAAATAAATATAGAGTCACATGCAGTGTTAATATTTTGTTTTGCATGGTTCACTTCATTGATTTGAACATATCCAAATTGGATATCAAAAATATATATATGTGTGTTATATTATATAATATATATCATATATGTTTACATAAATGGTTAATAATTAAAAAATAAATCTAAATTATAATTATATATCATATATATATATATATTTAATTAAAGTGAAGCAAATCAAGAATATTATTGTTAATAAATAATGTTGAAAACCTCAAGGCACCGCCTCGTTTCCATAACAATAGGCGAGATTTTTTTTTCATTAGTTTGCACTTATTAGTTACAAGTGTATTTATACTGTTAGGTAATTTAGGTTTTCAATAGTGCGTGCAAGTTGAAACGTGAAAAATCTAGCATGGCAAGAGATTAGATAACTTCTCGAGTTTCATGAACTTACCGTAAAATTCGTTATTATCAGAAAATTAACGTGATATTTTTATCTTCTCGCAATTTAATCGGATTTTTAAAATTTCAATAAAATCTCACGAATATATCAAGGGAAATTGAAAATCTTGCTGAATTTTGTTACTATGCCTTCATGGCATCCCAATCAGCCCAGCTATTTATGCATCCCTCTCTTTGAAAGTGTATGTTTTAGGATTGTTCTATATCAATACTCAAGCTATGTTCATGGCTCGTGGGTGGGGGTGGTTGTTGGGCTATCCATAATCCGATGAATTATTGAAAGAATTTTAGTGATAGCGAGAGTTTTTACTGTCCATAATCTGATGAATTATTAAAAGAATTTTAATGATAGTGAGAGTTTTTGCTGTCCATAATCTAACTGAATTATTGAAAGAATTCTAATGATATTGATACTTCCTCCCCCCCCCCCCTTTTTTTTTCCGAGTATGAACATGAGAATTTTAATGATACACATTAATTTGATTATGAATTTTCCGAAGCAGCTAATCATTCTTTGATGTTGAGACTGATTATTACTTTAATTTGATTGTCATTGTGTTTGCACTTGAAAAACCTTAACTTATCACAGGAAAACATGTGTACTGACACTTGTAGGATTATTTAATGAGAAGATTTGAAAATATATCGCTAATCAGTTGGTCGATTTACGGAAGGTTAGTACATGTTTCTCTAAAATATCGACCTCCTCACCACCAACCGATAAGATTTTGCTAGTAAGATTTCTTTTAATCAAAAATTTGTTTTGATCGGCCTAAAATTAATAATTTTGGATGAAATTTGATTAATCTCAGACTTTATCAATAAAGATACATTTATTTTGATTCTGGCTGATCTAATTTGATTCTCCATTGATCTTAATATCTGGCTAACTTAATTTGGCATGGCCGATTTATCTTGATGATGCCGATTTGGTATGATACGGCCTATATTTGGGCTGATTTAGTTATGTGGATTTACGTGATCTTTGGCACTAGCACCTAAATTTTGGGATAGTGGAAAGTTATCATAACCATCGCTTGCAGTTACAACCACCCACATGTCAGTAATGGATAAAGTGGGGAGCCACACGACAATTGTGGATAAAGTGGCAAGTTGCTGGACACGTGGATAAAGTGGGATTTATTGGACACGTGAGCGATTACTTTCCTACTTCATTATAAAACACTGATGAAGGCAATGAAATTATTGGTCCCTTAACCTCAAATCAACATTTATCTCCTTCGTTTTTTTAATACCAGTCTTTACCTTTATGCATTTCTTTTCCAATTTTTCAATTCTAGTGTTTATCTTTTCTGTTATTTAAATTTCATGGCTTTCAGTTCTTTTATAATTCTCTCATCTTCTCTTTATCTTCTTTATGCAATAAATATCAGCTTTTTAGGAGTAGTTTAACTTCCATCTCGATAATCAAATCATACTTTAGGAGTGACGTAATTACTCCCCGTAAATACTACTTAGATTTAGATTCTTCTGATTCTAATTGTGATCATCCGTGTTCTTTATGTTCTAAGTGTCAATCAATGTATTACAATCCATATTTTTCTAATAATGATTAATATTTCAATGGATATTATGATTCATATTCATCCAACTCCAGTATCAGTTGCTTGACAATCAATATTTTTTTGGTACGTAAAATTTTAATGGATCACCATTACAATACTTGGAATCATCATCATACTTATAGCGGCAAGGTAGTGGCAAACTACACCGTCCAATCCTTCTCATCTATATCCTTTGAGTTCTTGTGAGTTTGTCATGCCGCGGAATCAATCTAATCAAAAAATGTGAAAGAACGCGTGTTGATTGTTTGGAGCATGATTTTGGCGCAAACATATCGTCATTGGTGTCTAGTGGCTACCAACTACTTCTTCGATGTTGAGGCCCACCAATTCTTTGATATTGAGACTCTAATTGGTGTTCTTTCCATTCCATCTCATCCATTTTAGGTTAGTGTGTTAACACTAACTAAATAAGTGAATCTATTCTATCTCAATCTGTTCCAGAATAGGTTCTTAATACTAGGCACTGTTTGGCATCCTAATGTTTAGCGATAAATTACCAAATTTTACTAATTTGGTGTTAAGCAAAATAACAAAATTTGTCACTTTTTTACTCAGTTACCCTAACGTCTCAACTTAAAAGCTATTAAAAGTTACTAAAAATTGTCACAACTTGCTAAAAGTTGCTGAACATCATTAAAAGTTTCCAAAAATTTTATCAAACACCTAAAAGTAGCAAAAGGTTGCTAAAAATTGCTACTTATTTCACCAAACGTACCAAAAATTACAACTAACAACTTTTGGTCAAAAAATACTAAAAGTTGTTAAAATTTGGACTCCAAACGGTACCTTTTCTATTTTATCTCCGACACTAGATTGCTTAAGACCACCCATTGTGTCTTGCCCTATACGGAATGGCTCTATTAGTTACGTTATGCCCCAACTCAAGTCTGACGTTCACTTTTATGCACCCATAACCTAAGAATTTGGCTCGTTAATATAACATTAGGGCAATCCACTTCATTCAATGTTGACCTTGGCCCAAGTTTGCTTTTTTGGGAAGCCTTTCTCATAGCAAGGCCTGCTACACTTGTAAGTGTTAGTTGATCGAGTCTAGATTAAATTTTGGTCTGAATAAAAACTTAACTAATCGAATATTAATATTTGCATGGACATAATACTTCTATTTATAAAATTTTTCAAATGAGATCTTTGATAAATCAGATATAGGTATATCTGTTCCTATTTGCACCAAAATTATTATATTATGATTGATATATAAGATCTAGATGGACCACAATCATCATTACAATTAGAATCCAAATAGTGCAAGGGGGCATTATGCCAATCCTATGGGGAGCTATTAGGCCACTCTTAAAGGTTAAGTAGGGAGATGGTGAAGAACAACCTCCTAATGGAAATGCAATTTTATTGCATTAAGATAGAGAAAAGAAAAGAAGTACAAATGAAAAGGATAATGATAAAGACTAAAAAAAAAACAAAAACAAATAATGAAGTAAAGGAAAACATTTGTTATAAGGATGAGGGACCATTTTTTTCATTACCTTCATCAATATTTATATATAGAGTGGGAAAATAATTGGCTATATGTAATCATCATCATCAGTAACTTCTACTCAACAACTCCTCGTTTATCCATAACTTGAGTAGGTGGTTGTAACTTCTTTGGTGGTTGTAATTGGCGATAACTAATTACACTTGAAAAGTGTAATCATGAACTCCATAACTTAGCATTAGAAGTATGCATTTTTTAATAAATTTCTGAATTTTGTTAATCCTTATCACTTATTTAGTTTATTCTTTTAATTCAGGAAAGAAGAGGAAATAATCGTGCTCAATAGTGAAGAAGATGAAGAAAATAACAACAACGAGCCTTTAGTGCCTATTCAAAGAACTCCGATTCGGACTAGAGCAAGAACAAGAAGAGAAAAGAAAAGCAGAAAGTTAGAGTAGACACTATGGTCTCGACCATCTCCCAAACGGTCCCGACCATTGCAACATTATCCAAGGAACATCAACATAATGTGGTCCGGACCGTAGCCATGGCTGGTTCAGACCATCAGGAACTTTTGGGCATCGTTTTGTAATTTTTTAGGGTTTTGTGAAGGACTCTATAAATAGAACCTTTAGAGGGATTTCTTAAGAGTTCGTTCCAGCTATTGTGGAGATTATTTCACAGAGTTTTCGTTAGTTTCTTTAGCTTCGTTTCTTTGTTTGTTTTTGAAAATGTTCATGCGTATTCATGGAGTTTTTGTTGGAGCTTTGTCAATATTGTTTACTATTCACATTGTTTCGAAGTATGGTATTATAATTTTCTTTTTAATTCAATGAATGCTATTTCTTATCTTGTTCTTATTTTTATTTCGTGTGTTGTTTTCGATTCAATATAGGCTAAAACTCTCGTTCTTGATTCAACAAATCAAAGAAGGGTGGGTTATTATAAACTGTGATGTGCATAAATTTACGTGTATTATGTGAAAACATACACATAAAGATCTACACTTTTTAGATTTAATTTCATTCGTTTCAAAACCTTTCGAAAATGAAAACCTGTGATCATATTCTATGAAATCCTTGATAAGGATTTTTGAATATTAAAAACTTTTTCTATATTTTTTAGATGAATGCATTATTTGTAAACCCTAATACTTTTTAAAGAACATCTTCAAGTTTTACAATCCTAAACGTGAAATAATACTGAGTTTGGGAAACTTTTATATGCTTTTATGAAAACATCTTTCCGATCTATTTTTCCTTTACGTGAAACTTAGATTATGTCTTAAAACATATTACATTGTGAAATAATTAATCCACTTGGAATTGAAAGTTGAATAAGACCTTTATCCTTTAGTTGAATTACATCTTTTAATTTTAGTTATTTGTCTGAATTTTTATATTTTGGTTAGATTAAGTTTAATTGAGTAGTTTACATTTTATCTATAATTCAAAATTAATCCAAAACCTTCAAACACTTGAAACTGCTACTTTTGAACTAGGTAGTAACTTTCTTTCATCTTTTGAAACTTAGAAATTAAGATAGTAGGGTCCTTGTGGATTCGTCATCGTTTTCATCGAGTTAAAACTACACCGTACATATTTGCACTTGGGGATATTTTATAGATGTAATTTCTAGAGGCAGTCAAGTTTTTGGCGTCGTTGTCGGGGAAACTAAAATTAGTTTTTAAGTTACTTTAGATTAAAGTCTATTTACTGCCTTTTATTTAAAAAAAAAATGATTTTCTTGCGTTTTTGTTTATGTTTCTTTTACAAAATGATCTCAAGAAAAAATTTATAATCTACGAAAAGAGATTGAATTTTTTGGAAATCCAAATTCAAAAAGAAGAAGTACAACTTAATCTTTTCAAAACTTTTGAGCAAAGAAGGGAATTTCATAGAAATCTCATTAATTTGGAATTTAATTTAAAAATTTGCTATAGAGAATTAAATTATTTTCATAAAATCTAGTGAAAATAGCTTTTTGATTTCTTGTTATTTCCTAGAATTCCATTTTTTGTTTATCTAGTTTATGAGTGCTTGGAATCATGGGGAAGGTAGTAGATTAATACATCCTGAAAACATCAATATTTCATTTTTGTTCTCTTCTTATGGACATACATTCTGGTGACCCTACTCATGGTCCCTTTGATGTCCAAGCATACATAGAGTCTCTAAGCGACCAATTTGGATATAACTATACATTAGAGACTTATCACTAACTACCCCAATTCTTTGAGCACAAGTAAGAAGACCCATGTCTTCACCTTAATAGGTTTGAAGTAGTGTGTGGTTCATATGATGCTAGAATGAGTGAGAGACTTAGGTTTATGTTTTTCTCTCTGTCTTTACAAAATGTGGCTGGTGACTAGTGTTATACTTTTGGTGAATGGACAACTTGGGAACAATGTTATCAAGGTTTTATTGAGAAATTCCTCCCTAGACTTCAAATAAAAAATTTTTATCAAAAGAAGGGTGAAGTATTTTATAAATGCTGGGAGAGATTTAACATACTTTTGGACACTTTCCCAGGTCATGGATTAGAGTTATGGGATGTCCTAGCCATATTATACAATGCTCTATCTTGTGAGTTGCACCGGGCATTTGATATAGTCTTGGGTAGGGAATTTCTTAATCTCACCCTGAGTGAGGCATGGTCATTCCTTGAATTTTTTTATGAACACACCAGGCCAGAGAAAGACTTGAACCTAGTTTTGAACCTCATACACTTGAAAACTATAGTGACCCTTTCCTGTATAATCTTACTTTACTTGATCCTCCTGATCCATCCTTTGCAAGTAGCGTACACATGAAGCCCAATTATTCAGATTTTGTATGTCTCAACCTTGTTCTACTCAGTGAGGGCCAGTTTGAGGAGCCCCAAGATTACTGGCCTAGTGAACTAAGGATGCACAATTTGAGACCATAGACACCGATTGGGACATTTGCCCTAATCACATTAGAGACGATAGTTGGGATGAGCATCTTTCTTATTTCCCTATGGACTTTCCTATTCAAGAGAATTCTTTACCACCTACTGAGAGTCAGGGAGATATGCAATCTCACCTACTACTAAACTTGATGCTTAACCCACCCCAGCCACCCCGAGTTCGATTAAGAGTCCTTTGACTTCAACTGAGCATTTGAATGTCATGACCTGAGGAGTACATCATTGATTCAGTTGACCTTAGCTCACTTCATTACATGCTTGAGGTTTAGAGTGGTGCACATCTCTCACCTCTTGAGTCAGCCCCACCTGAGAAGTTCATTCCGAGGATTGTGAGCGATCATGCGACTGATCATCGTTGGGGGGATGTAGTAGATATTAGGGAAGAGTACGTTAATTTTCTAGGCATCAAGAGACTGATTGAACCCACCATGTCCATGTCCTAATATAAATTATGGCCACATCTGAGGTTTCATGAACCTCACTTAGCTCTTCATCCCTTGGTGTGTTTTACACCCAATGAGAGTATGCCTTTGGTGCTTTGTAGGCCTAAAAAGAATATTTTATTTTTTAACCCATTTGTGGATGCATGGGCTAGAGAGAGATTGGATAACTTTTTTCTTTCTTTCATTTGTACATAGTAGATTAGATTTTTCTTTTCCTTATTTTTTTTATTGATTTTAGTTTGATTTTCTCTTCTCTTATTTTCTCTTATTTTGTTTTAATTTCTTCTTTTGTACTAACTCTTTATTTTGTCTTATTTTCATAGTTATTTATTTCTTATTTTCTTTCTAAACTTTGCTCTTATATAGTTGCTTTTATTTTCTTCAAATAAGTAAACTTTTGAGGTAATATCCTTCCTCTTTTTTTTTTTTTTTCCTTTTCTATTTAGTCTTGTACTTCCATGCTTGGAATTTCCTATATATGTACGTTGCTATTGGGAGTGCGTAGACTCTAGATTGGTGGTTGTATTGGGTGATGTCTTAAGAGGCTTAAATAATGGGTACATGCTTAACTTCTATGTTCTATATTGATTAAGCTCTATGCTCATTATCGTCATGCTCACTTTGCACACTGTAGACCCACTTATTTTTCATGGATCTCACATTGGGCACAGTGTTTAGTTTAGGTTGGGGGGTAGTGATTACACTTGAAAAGTGTAATTATAAACTCTATAATTTAGCATTAGAACATGCATTATTTAATAAATTTACAAGTTTTGTTAATCTTTATCACTTATTTTTTTTATTCTCTTCAATGCAAGAAAGAAAAGGAAATAATTGTGATAAGTAGTGATGAAGATGAGGAAAACAACAACAACGAGCCCTCAGTGTCCACGAAGACCCCCTATTCGGACTAACACAAGAACAAAAAGAAAGGAACAAAGCAGGAAGTCGGAGCAGGGACGGTCCAGACCATTGCAATAAAGTACAGAAGGTGTTAACACACTATGGTCTGGACTGTAGCATGAGTGATCTAGACCACTACACTGCAATTTCAAGAGAGCAGGACAATGTAGTCCTAACCGTAGCCATGGGTGGTCCAAAAAACTGGGTAACTTAGGGTTCAGTTTTTGTAGTTTTTAAAGGTTTGTGAAGGGCTTTATAAATAGAACTCGTAGGGGATTGTTTTAGGAGTTCGTTCGAGCCATCATTAAGAATTTTTTTAGAGAGTTCTCTTTTATTTCTTTTGCTTATTTACATTGTTCTTGAAAAATGTCCTTTCATTTTCTTGGAGTTTTCGTTGGAGCGTTTCAACTTTGACTACTTTACGCATTGTTTTGAAGTCGGTATTTGAATCTTTATTTTAAATCAATGGATGCACTTTCATCTCTTAATCTTATTTATATTGCACGTGTTGTTTTTAAATCCATGATAGGCTAAAACCCTAGTTCTTGATTCAACAAATCAAGGAAAGTTGGATGATTATGAACTTTGTGATGTGCGTAGACCTACGTGTATTGTGTGAAAGCATGCGCGTAGAGATCTACACTTTTTAGATTTAAGTTCATTTATTTTAAATCATTCGAAAACAAAAACTCTTGGTCATATTCCCTGTAGTCCCTGATAAGGATTTTTGACCCTACAATTTCTTCTATATTTTTGAGATAAATGTATTAAAATCTAAACCCTAATATTATTAAAAGAGTATCTTCTGGGATTATAATCCTAAATGTGAGTATAAAACTGAGTTAGGGAGAATTTTCTATACTTTGACGAAAATATCTTTCCAATCTACTTTTCCTTTACGTGAAACTTAGATTGAGTATTAAAATCACATCACATTGTGAAATAATTAATCCACTCGAATTGAAAGTTGAATCAAGACCCTTTCCATTGAGTGAATTACATCTTTTAATTTCAGTTATTTGTCACTTTAAATTTTACGTTTTTATATTTTGTTTAGACTAAGTTTGATTAAGTAATTTACATTCTGTTTACAATTTGAAATCAAGCCAAAACTTTTAAACCACTCAAAACTGTCACTTTTGAACTAGGTAGTGAATTTCTTAATCTTGTAAAACTTAGAAACTGAAACAGTAGGTGCCTTGTGGATTCGACCTCATTCTTACTGAGTTAAAACTATACTGCACACCCTCGCACTTGGGGGTAATTTTAGATGCAATTTCTAAAGGTAGTTAAGTTTTTGGTGCCGTTGCCGGGGAACCTTATATTAGTTTTTAAGTTGGTTTAGGTTAAAGTTTATTTACTGCCTTTTATTTAAAAAAAATATTTATTTATTTTGAGTTTTTATTTATGTTTCTTTTGCAAAGTGATCTCAAGAAAAGAATTTCTAAATTGCGAGAATAGATCGAGTCTTTAGAAATCCGAATTCAAAAAGAAGAAGAAAACTTGAACTTTTTTGAAATTTTTGAGCAACGAAGGGTTTTCCATAGACGTCTTATTGATTTAAAATTTAATTTAAAGATTTGCAATAGAAAATTAAAGTATTGTCATAAAGAGATTTTGAAAATGGCTTTTTGATTTTTTTTAATTTCCTAGAAGTCCTTTTATTTGTTTATCTAGTTTATGGGTGCTTGGAATCGTGGGGAAGACGGTAGACTAATACGTCCTGAAAACATTAGTGTTCCTTTTAATACCGAAAATACCTTCGTAGAAGTTCCCATATCATCTACTTCTACTCCTATAGTAGAAATGACAAAAAATAATCAACCTATTATTCCTAGACGATCTATGAGGGACATACTCCAACAAGATAGATATGCATCTTAATTTTGCATAGTGTGGCCTTAAAATCAAAGACCCATTAATTTTAAACCTAGAATGATCCAACTTATGTCGAATCTGAGAACCCTTATGAACATTTAACTAAGTTTAAGAATATTTGTGTGACGTTCAAAGACCAAAACTACCCCATAGTCTAGTATTCCTAAAACTTTTTCCTTTCTCTATTAAGGATAAAGCCGTTAGGTGGTTTGAGCTTTTGCAGCCTAGTTCTATTCTCTCTTGGGAAGAAATGTAATTTAAATTCCTGAAGAAATTTTTCCCTCCAAATAGAACTAATGCCATCCAACATCAATTTTGAACTTTGCTCCTCAAACTGGTGAAACCTTTTATCAGTACTAGGAAAGGTTCAAAACTCTTTTACATTCTTGTCCACACTATGGATTTGAAGTCTAACGTCTAGCTAGTATCTTTTATGGATCCTTAACACCTCAACTTAAACAATTTGTTGAAACAATGTGTAATGGTTAGTTCCATGATAAAAACCCCTGGGGAAGCTTATGAATATTTTGAGTTCCTAGCTGAAAATGCACAAACATAGGATACTATAGGGTCCCAAAATCTCCAATTTGCTATCACAACACCTACTAAGGATATTCACTAGTTGACTGAATCCGATGATTTAAAGGCAAAAATAGCAACACTATCACAGGAAATTGAAACCTTGAAAATTAAAAATGAGACATCAACTATTAAGGAACCTATAGCAAGCGTCTACTGCCTTATGTGTGATAGCCAAGCACATAAAGCTGATGACTTTCCAACTATCCTAGTTTTTTATGAAGTAGTACAAAACCAACAAACTATTGAAATGCCCATCAATAAATCAATTCCGTCTACCATATCGGGGGTAAAATCAAGAGGGAAACCCATTTTCAGAAACCTATTATCCGGGCTGGAGGAATCATCCTAATTTTGGATGGAGAAATGATGGAGCATCAATGCCTTAGCAGTTTCATTTTGCTCCACCTCCACTTATTCCAAAAATTCCTACCCATAACCCAAGACCATATCAGGACATGGGACCATATCCAAATACACAATTCCTTCTAATAAGCAGTCCACCAAAGAGACTCTTTAGCAATTCATGGCTGCACAATCTATATTGTGGGCCCAAAATAATCGAGTGATGGATGACAGAGAGGACAACTAGCTCTTATAACCTAAATACTGAGTAATCAGCAGAAAGGTCAATTACCTGCTTAACCACGTCCAAATCTATTTGCTCAAGTAAATTAAGCTGAAGGATCTTCCAATATTCAAAATAATCTTGAGCAAATTCAAGCTATCACAATGCTTAGGAATGGAAGGTAATAGACAAAACCATTCATCCAGGGTGGCTAAGCTTGGGGAAGAGTTGGAACTTAAACGGATAGTGGAAGATCAAATAAGGACGAATGATCAAGTGACATTAAATGAGAAAGAAAACACAGGAAAAAGCTATAGGAAAAGAGAAAGAAAAGGAAGGTGAAAACAAAATAGAGATTACTTCGAGGGAATATGTTCCTAAACCACAATTTCCTCAAAGATTCTTAAAACCAAAGAAAGATGCTCAAACTATAGAAATATTAGAGGTTTATAAGCAAGTTAAAATCAATATACCTCTAATTGATGCACTTAAGCAAATTCCTACATATGCCAAATTCTTAAAGGAATTATGCACAGTAAAAAGAAGGCTAAATGTGAAAGAGAAAGCCTTTTTAACTAGAACAAGCTAGTCCTATACTTCATGGTCGTATACCCCCTAAGTATAAGGATCCTGGATATCCTACTATTTTATGCCACATAGGGGATTATTATATCAGTTAAGCACTGCTTGATTTAGGGGCAAGTATAAATTTACTTCCATATTCATTTTATGAACAATTGGGTTTGGGAGAAATAAAGCCCACTCATGTGACACTTCAACTTGCTGATAGACCTGTTAGAGTCCCACGAGGAATAGTTGAGAACGTATTTGTTCAGGAAGAGAATTTATGTTTCCCAGTAGGTTTCATCGTACTGGATACACAGCCGTTGACTAATATTTCTACCCCAAATTCGACACCTATTATATTAGGCAAACCATTCCTTGCTACCTCAAATGCACTTATCAGTTACAGGAATGGGTCAATGAAAATGTCCTTTAGAAACATTGAATTTGAAACTAATTTTTTTCATATGAGTAAATAGCCAACTGAACAACTTGATATGCAAGTGGTAGATTTTTTAGAAGCCATAGTGCAAGACTGTGTAGATCGGGAATTCTTAGAGGACCCATTTGAGATAGCCTTTTTCACTTAGTGAGGAGAATCTAACTTTTCCAACTGGTAGAGGTGAAATTAATCTATGATTGGTTGGAAGTGTGTCCTATAATGTATGTGGGAAAACGGATACCAACTTTTGAAGCATTAGGACCAATGTTAAATAAAGTGAATCCTCTAAGTCGAAAGCTCCACAATCTGATAGGAAACCTCTTCCCAGTAACTTAAAGTATGCACTTTTAGGTGAAAATGAAACCTAGTCTGTAGTCATATCCTCCTAGTTGACATCTGATCAAGAGAATAGACTAGGTAAGATTTTGTAAAGTCATAAGAATGGCTTGGCTAGTCAGTAGTAGACTTAACTGATACTAGTCCATTTCTCTGTACACACCGAATCTATTTAGAAGATGATGCCAAAACAGTTGGACAAATGCAAATGAGACTCAATCCAAACATGAAAGAAGTAGTGAGAACGGAAGTGTTAAAATTAATTGATGTAGGAATCATCTAACCAATCTCTGATTCTAAATGGGTAAGCCCTACACAAGTAGGTCCTAAGAAATCAAATGTTACTGTAGTTCGGAATGAGAATAATGAGTTGGTTCCAACTCGAATTTAGACTGGTTGGAGAGTTTGCATTAATTATAGAAAACTCAATGCTGTAACAAGGAAAGACCATTTCCCTCTTCCATTTTTGGATCAAGTTTTGGAAAAAGTAGCTGCGTGGGCATATTACTATTTCTTAGATGGTTATTCGGGCTATAATCAAATCGATGTTGCTTTAGAGGATTAGCTAAAACTGCTTTTACTTGTCCTTCTGGCACATTGGCTTATAAAAGAATGCCCTTTAGCCTTTGTAATGCTCTTGCTACCTCTCAACGCTGTATGATTAGCACTTTTAGTGGAATGGTAGAAGAAATCGTGGAAGTTTTTATGGATGATTTCTCTGTTTATGGTGATTCCTTTGATCAGTGTTTAGAAAACCTTAATCTAGTATTGACCCAGTGTAAGGAGAAGAACCTAGTGCTTAAATGGGAGAAATGCCATTTTATGGTGACTAAAGGCTTAGTCTTAGGTCACATTTTTCCAAAGAAGGCATTCAAGTTGATCAAGCTAGGGTTGAGTTAATTCAAAAGCTTCCCACCCCACAATCTGTTCGGGACATCTGCTCATTCTTAAGCCACGCTGGACTTTATCGATGTTTCATTCAATCTTTTAGTGAAATTTCAAAACCCTTGTGTCATTTATTAACGCAAGATGAATCTTTTGAATGGACAGCACCATGTCAAGAGGCCTTTGAAAAACTCAAAATCTATTTAACTACTGCACCTATTCTTCAATCTCCTGAATGGTCACTTTTTTTTTAACATATGTGCAATGCAAGTGACTATGCTATTGGTGCTGTGTTAGGGCAAAGAATAGACAAAAAGGCAAACATTATTTATTATGCCAGTAAAACATTAACAAATGCTTAGTGGAATTACACGAGAGCTAAAAAGGAAATGTAGGCAGTTTTCTTTACCCTTGAAAAATTTTGCTCCTATCTCATTGGTTCAATAGTTATAGTATATACTGATCACTCTGCATTGAAATACTTGTTGACCAAACCTGAAGTAAAACCAAGGTTAATACCCTGGATTCTATTATTACAAGAGTTTGACGTTAAATTAGAGATAAAAGTGGAATTGAAAATGTGATAGCCGATTAATTGTCACGTTTACCGATGGAAGTGTACCCAAAAGATGAAATTCAAATAAATGATAGCTTCTCGGATGAACAATTATTCAATGTAGCTGTAATAATAGCACCTACACCTCCGTGGTTTGCTGATATTGCTAACTATTTAGTGACAGGAAAAATTCCAGAGGAATGGAATCCTAAGGATAGAAGAAAATTTTTAAGAAATGTTCGAGTATTCTTTTGGGATGATCCTTAATCAAATATTGCCCAGACCAGGTAATTCGATGCTGTGTTCCCGAGTGGGAAGTTCAGGGTATAATTGAATTCTGCCACTCTTAAGCATGTGGGCCATTTTCCACAAAACAAAACAGCTTCCAAAATTCTACAATGTGGATTTTATTGGCCTACATTATTTAAAGATGTTCATCAATTCTGTACCACATGCGATCGATGTCGATGTTTAGGTAGTCTAACCCGGAGAAACATGATGCCTCTTTCCCTTATTCTACTTTTGGAAGTATTTGACTGTTGGGGAATAGACTTCATGGGTCCTTTCCTATTTTCTTTGGTTTTGAATATATTTAGTAGGAATAAACTATGTTTCTAAATGGGTTGAAGCAATTTCCACTAGAATGCATGTTCATAAAGTCGGGTTGAAATGCCTCCATGAGAATATATTCTCACACTTCGGGATGCCCCGAGCATTTACAAGTGATGGAGGAAAACACTTCTACAATCGGCCAATAAGTACTTTATTACGTAAATATGGTGTAGTTCACCAAGTTGGTACATCATATCATCCCCAAACAAGTGGGTAAGTAGAACTTGCTAACAGAGACATTAAACTATGGAAACAACAGTCAACCCAAACTGTAAGGATTGATCATTATGACTGACCGACTCCCTATAGGCACATCGCACTGCTTACAAAACAACTTTGGTATGTCTCCATACTGGTTGGTTTATGGAAGGCCATATCATTTACCAGTTCAATTAGAACATAAAGCCTATTGGACCATTAAACAATTCAACGTTAACATTGATGAGGTAGGGTTACATTGAAAACTTCAGATTGCAGAAATGGACGGGTTATGGAATGATGCCTATAAAAATGCCCAAATTTCAAAAGAAAAGGTGAAAAGGCTTCATGACTGGCACATCACTCTTCGATCATTCCATGAGGGCTAGAAGGTGCTTCTTTATCGCTCACGACTTTACCTTTTTCCTGGCAAGTTGTAGTCTAAGTGGACAGGCTTGTTCATTGTGAAAAGTATTTCCGAACATGGTGCCATTAAAATAGAGAATCCAAAGAATGAAAACCACTTCAAAGTCAATGGACACCGGCTAAAACCTTATTTAGAAAACTTTGTTGGATTAATTGAGAGGTGGGATCTTTTGGATCCCCCACCATATGAATGGTTCAAATTAAAGTGTACGTTAAGTGTATATTAATCCATTAGGCTAGTTTTATCTTATTTTCTATTTTGATTTTTTTCCTTCTTTTAAATCAAAAGAAAAAAAAGAAAAAAGAAAAATCAGCCCGCCGGTTCGAATCATCTGCCAGCCAGTCCGGACCACAGTGGGTTCACCTCTTACGGACAGTCTGGACCATCTTCCAGCCGGTTCAGACCCTGCACACTCTAAAACGGCTGGAAACCTCTTCATTTGGCTGAATCTCTCTCTCTCTAACTCTCCCCTCATAGCTCAGCTTCTCTCTATATACTTCTCATCCTTCAATCCGATCACTCTCCAAGGTGTGGGTCACTCTATCTCTCTCACGAATTTCTTGATTTTCTCTTCCATCTTCACCATAGTAGGTAAGTTTTCAAGCGCCAATTCCTTTAAGCCCTAACCATGGTGATTTCTCTTATATTTTTATGTTTGCTCTTCTCTTTCTAGTTAGTTTTTAGTCTATTTTCCTTCAATTAAAACCCCTGACCAGTTCTTAATATTCTTACTTGTGCAAAGTACTTCCATAGAAGTGGTTGATTTCTCAAGGAACATAACCACGGTTGAAGAGGCAAATTCAGGTCTCTCTTCCTCTAGCTCTATTTCTTTATCTTCAGAAATAGGTATGTAATTTTTTCAATTAAAGACCCAAATGTGTGGTCCCTAATAGTTAATTCAGCTTCAATTCTTTCAAGTTCTTTAGTCAATTTACTACTAGTGGGCCGCTGAATTTGTGTGGACATAGGCCTTGATTCATGGGTAGTTTTGCTATCAATATTGTCTCTTTTTGATGTAGAAACCATGCCCCCACGTACTAAGAAACCTGCCAACCGACAAATTGACTTCACATCTTTTGATTGAAACCACTTTTAGAAAAAGGAAGCGAAAACCCAATATGATGATATTTGGGCTTATAAATTGGTTGTAATTGAGAGATTCTAGCAAATCAATCGATTCAGAGTTGAGGATTTTATGTTACACCAAAAATTTGAAGGCAGATAGTGGTTAGGCATGGCACGGTTCCATTCGAGCTGTGTTTTGCCAATATTAAAGATAATTCCACAATTAGGAGGAAGAATAAAAAAGAAATTGTCCGTTGGCTCGCGGAGTTGAGATTGTGCTCACACCCAATGATTTCTCCCAAGTTTTCCAACTTTCCTGTGTTGACCACCTCGAATCTTCTAGCTGAGGGCACACCACCACTACCCATCATTTCTAGAGAAATATTGGTAGACAGTCAGGAATGGACTGGAGAATATAGGAAGCAAGTTCTTCTATGAATGATAAATATTGAGCGTTACACATGTTCTCCTACACCAACCTCCTCCCACAAAATCGACATGCCAACTGTACCCATTTTCAGGCCCGGTTGATTTATACCATTGGAACAGGCATGTCTATTGATCTTCCTTCATACTTTTGGCATCATGTTTTATACACCTTTGAGTATCTTGGGGCCCTTACTGCATTACTTTTTGGTGGTGAAGAGAAGGTGCTCTCAGATAACATGCCATTGGCTTCCGGGTTGATTCAACATCATTTCATATTCTAAGTCTCGAGGTCAAGCAGCCAGAATTAAAAGGAGAAGATCAGACTCTAAAGAGGAAGGAAGCGAGGTCTCTAATGCTAAACTAGCTTCACAAATAGGTGCTTTAGCAGAGAGGATGAGTCAAATGGAGAGCAATCAAGAGGAGGACCACCAACTTTTACTTTAGATTCAGCAGTTCCACCAAACTCAGAGTCACTTATTGCAGAGTATTTTGGATCATCCTCGTGACTCCTCTCACCAAACTCCACACTGACACTTATTTTTTTTAATGTTGTAATAATTGTGAGGTTAGGTTTTGGACTTAATACTTAACTCTGTATCTCTAAAACTCTGCCACTTATTTGTAAATTTTATTTTGTATTCGTAGTTTAAGTTATGATTATGCTGATCAGTTGTCTTATATTATGTTCATAGTTTATTCTTACATGTTTTCTCTGTCTTTATTTCCTTTTTCCATCTTATTTTATGTTTTTTTTTTAATTTTTTTTGTCTACTTACTTTTTATATCATTTTTGGCATATTTATGGTAAAATTATTATTTCATCTTCTTACTTATTTTGTGCTAAGACAGGTTCATTTTGTCTAACCATTCTGACCCTATAGATGAGGAAAATGAATTTAATATTTATATTAATAATCTGAGTGAGAATGATGAGTCAGTGAGCTCAGAGTGTCCGATTGAGGAGTGGCTCGATGAGTGCTTCGAGAAGAGTAATTCTTTACCACTTCCTCTTGTTTACCCTCCTTTAATTCATATAACCTCTGACCAGTTTCTTACGAGGGAATGGTGGGATGAGGTTGATTTAGAAATCTTGGTGCGTATGGGGTGGGCTATGGTAGATATATCCGTCGAATGGCCTGATGCACCTAATTTTGACACTGACACTAACACCATCGTCTTATCTGATGATGCATGTCACTTAGATGATGATGATATGCCCCTTTTAGAGGATATTCTTGAGTTGAGTAGAGATGGAGGAGAGCACCGACATTAAGTCTGATTATGGTGAGCTCCTTCAGCAAGATTTTCCTTTATTTGAGGAGGCCATTCGTTCCATTCACGCTGTTTTAGCTTCACTTAATGTTGACATGATGTATTTCTTTTCCCTTACCTTCTTTTCTTTACTAGTTCATTTCTTTTGTTTACTTTATTTTTATTAGTTATTTGCTTTGACATCATTAGTCACATGCAAGTTAAGTTGAGGGGTATAGTTTACATATATTTTATACCATTGCATTTCGCCTTCACTCATGTTCATGCATAACACACACATTGAGGACAATGTGTCTTTTCAGTTGGGGAGGGGATGGTTAATAATATGTAGACGTCCCTTTCATATTATCAATGACTAATGAATGGCTTAATTTCTAACTCAATGGTGGTAGTAGTTATTAAATTAACAGATGATTTTATGATTCAATTTTGAAATAGGGAACTAAATTTTAAATTGAGTATAAATTTTTTCTTATGTATTAAAGACTTGCTACTTAAAACCATTGAAATACAACATGTTAAGCATTAGAGTTCATGAGATGTAGTTATTCAAGTATAGCAAGGCGGAGATGGCGACTTAACACCCTTTATGTTGTGAGCTTTTGAGCCTATACTTTATCTTTGAGGGTTTTATAACTAGTAATCTATAATATTTCTTCCATCTCACTTCTTTTGAATAGCTTCATTACGTTATTTTACTTTTGTATTGAATGCACAAGATATTACTTTTAATATGCATGTATGAATCATTGCTTCTGACAAGTGTAATGAACCTAGAGAGTGATGTTAGGCCATCATTCTAATTTGGAAGCCTGTAACTTTTGTTTGTTTACATTATCCTTGGAGCCTCTTTGAAGCCTTATAAAATCTTATATTATGTAAAATTTCTTGTTTTAGCCAAAAATATAACCCTTTAGCCTTAGATACATAGGTAAACTAACCCTTGTATGTCATAGGATACTGATACAAATTTGGTAATAAGGTGTATAAAGAGGTTAGTAAAAAAAAAAAAAACATGGGATAAGGTAATTCATGATTCAATTATTAGTCCCATATATGAAACACGAAAATAAAAAATAATATATATAAATGTTGACAATAAAGCTTTAGTGTTTGGCATTCAAAGACTTGGAAGGAGAAAAGTTAGGGAGTGTTTCATTGCATTATTATAATCCCTAGACATGTACTTTGATGTTTTCCATCCTTTGTTTGTCTAACCAATACCCCATGGCCAAGCTATAACCTAATAAAGACCTGATGGACTCTAGGTGAAGGACATTAATAAAGCATTGATCCATTTCATGTGATTGATAGTAATTTTCTTGTTATGCATTAATACATTCCATTCATGAAGCTATGCTACACTCAATGTTTAATTCTTTCATGTCACTTTTTGATTTGGGTTTAGGGCACTTATTTGATATTGCATCCTTGCATGAACCACAAGAGTAATCCTTTTCGAGTGATTTCATTTAAGAGTGAACATCCTGGTGAGAGTTGAAGTCAAAGCCATGATCTTTGAGTATATTTGTGAGCTATGTTGATTGGATGATAGTATTAGACATACTTGAGAATAAATGGTTGAAAAGTTAGGTGAGTTGGAAGTGCATTTGAAAAATAAATTTATGCAAGATTTTAAAGTTTGGCTATCTATTTCATATTCAATTAGAATCAAAATTTTTTGGAATTATTATCACCACAAATTGAATTAGTGACCGACCCTAAAATGTGTTTGAGTTCTTCCTCTCAATTGCATAGAGGGTAGTCGTAGTTTTAAACTTGGTGAGTCTGAGGTCGAATTCACAAGGAGCCTATATTATGTAGTTTTTAGGTTACAAAGGGAATTTAGGGTTTAGTGTAAAAGAGGTTTGATATTCAATTGAACTAAGTCTTAGGATTTAACAGAAATAAAACAAATAAAAGTAAATAAAATTAAAACTAATAATTAAATTACCCTTATCAAAAAGTTTTAACAATTAAATTATACCTAAATTCTCTTTTAAATTTAGAATAAAATTGAAAATAATTTAATCGGCTTAATTACTAGGACAATCGGAATTGAATAACGAAATCAATAATAAAGAAGTCTTTGATTCAACTTGCAAGTCCCGGTAGTTCACTACTTTGCTCTAGGATGCTCTAGGATGTTTACTTTCAAAACTGAAATTTGATTTTGTTTAAAAGTTATTGAGAATATTTAAATCAAAAACCAGTATCAGTGATTTCAACGAATATGGTTAAAGGTTTTTGTTTTCGAAAGTTTTTCAAACAAATGAATTTAAAGTTTTTATAGGAAACCTATTTATAATCTTGTCCAAAAATATGTAGATAGTTATAATGTAAAACCCATACTAGTGATTTCAACGAATATGGTTAAAGATTTTTGTTTTTGAATGTTTTTGAAATAAGTTAAAATAGATTCAAAATAGTAGATCCCTACGCATGTGCCTTCAAAACCTATGTGAAAGATCTACGTATATCCCAAAGTATTTTCATAAACTACCCTTCCTTGATTCGTTGAATCAAGAACTAAGGTTTCTACGCTGACATTATTTTAGATGTACCGAAAACAATAAACATGTAAATCATGATCCGATCTATCAATTGAAACCTAAAAATCATATATTAAAATACTCAAACAAAAGTAACATACATGGAAATCAACTTTGAAAAAACGTAAGATAAAAAAAGTGCTGCGAAGAATAAGAACACATCGTATGAATCCATCAAAACTCGTTAAACTAATGAAAACTCTCTTAAAAAGGTTTTCTCAAGTAGTATGAAAAAGAATGAAAAAATGAATGCCCCTTCTTTAGTCGACCGTGCAGAGGTATTTATAAAGGGTTCATCAAAAACCCTAAAATTCAAGTAAACCAAGCGCCCATCAAGTATCGGTGGTCCAGACCATATGGGGAGTGGTCCGGACCACAGAATGGTCACTACTCCAAATTTCTTTCATCTTCAGTCTAGGTCTTTGGGCTGGTCTGGACCATCCTTGGTGAGGCTTGAACCACTGCATCCCTTTCATCCTCTATGCCATCTCCAATGTAAAAAACTTCAATGTTTTCTTCCTTTTCCCTACAATTAAAAGAATAAAACTTATAAATTACAAATTAACATTAAAACCTTGGATTTAAAGTTGTAAATGCATTAAAATTATCAAAATATAGAGTAAGTAATTACACTTTTCAAGTGTAATCACATCTCCCAACTTAAACACTCCTAGTCCCTAGTAATGCTCTTTATTAAAATGAAATGCAACTACTAAACTATTTCTCTTTTCGTTGGAAACGCGGCTGCACTTAGTAAGTGCAGCAAGCTCTTCAAACCCCTAGGTTCCCCTAGTGGACGAGTAAGGTCTCGTGAGGGTTTGTAGTGAATTTACCCACAAAATTTTATGGTATAGTCTTAAAGTGTTAAAAAGTGATCAAGATAAAAAATGAATAATGCTTATGCCCAACAAGTCACCAAACCTAAATATCATGTGTAATTTCAAAGTGCTAAGCATAAATGCCTAGACTATCGAATTTGGAAGATCATGTGTGTAAAATTGCTTCATTTATTCAACAAGTTGCAATAGCATAAATAGAGCTAAGTTTTGATTTCAAACGCTCACAGGGTACCACTAATAGAAAGAAGTTCACTTATTAAGGGTTCACACATACCTATGAGCATATGATGCTATCCTAGTTGCACACAACCCCACAAAGTAAGTAAATTGAATTGAAGTACAAAGGGAATAGCTCATACCAAAAAGTTCCAATGCCAAGCAAGAAATCACACCACACAACCTACACAAGACCATTACATGCACAATACAAGAGTTGCTTATTTAGAATCCACTAGTTCTTTATTTTGGTTGCACTTGGGGGTATTTTATAGATGTAATTTTTAGGAGCAATCAATAACCTTCGTCAATTTATCACTACAAAAATTTAGGCGCCAAAGATATCGGCCAAATAGGCCAGATATCTTTATAGAATTAAAGAGATGTAGCCAAATATTTTATATCTAAAATAATATTGGCTAAATAAAATATTGGCCACATTTTTTCTAATCTATCACAAGGAAATCTTATGGGCCAATTGGGAATCCCAACAAATCGTTTTAAGCCGATATTAAGGGACAAACATTGCCCCCTGAACTCTTGGAAAATGAAATATCTTGAATTTTTGAATAGTTTATTAAAATAGTTGATGCTTTTATTAAGCATCGAAGAGTTCATTAAAATAATTAATGTTTTTGTTAAGCATAAATTCACATGTATTGGCCTAAAAATAAATTTTGTTAAAACATAAGACTTTCTATTGCTATGAAAATTTTGAAGTGGAATTTAAATAAAACTAGTATTTGGTGACTAACACAATCCAAAGTGGACGCAAAATTTCAAAAGTCAGATTATTTTCAATATTTACTAAAAAATATTTTGGGAATTTTTTGTGTTACCAAAAATTTTAAAATATTAATGCGATGATGAATTTAAGAAAGGACCCCCCAAATCTAAATTTGGGTAATGTCATTTGCCCTCAGAGTACATTGGCTTTGTCATCATAAGATTGATCAACTATGTTGTGCTCTCCAGATGAGATAGTATCATCAACCGAATTTTCTTTGGGTTCGCCCTCATCTTGTTCTCCAGATGAGATGGTGTCTTTAACCGAATCATTTTTTAGATTCATTCGCCATATCGAGATCCTAATAGCGTTATGTCTTAGACCAAATCTTCTTTAGATTGGCCATGTTTACTAGTCCACAAACCGTTACGCTCTTATGCCATCACGCTCTTATGTCATCTACTAATCATTTGAATTTTGTAGAATTAGTGCTCCATTGGGAGTGCCAAAAATGTTTGCACTAAAATTCTAGTAGGCAAACATCGCATGGTCTTTCATGGTTTTATCTTGGATTTGTGTGGGCGTGCCTAGTCATAAGGGCTCAAAGGGGCATAAGGATAGGGATTAGGTGATATAGGTCGCCATTACCTTGCCGATATAATGATTTCATATTCGTCAATATCTACGGGCCTATAAGATTGTGGATATGGATGTGAATACAAAATAGGATATGAATCAGATTGGAGATAAGACTGTAGATATGAAATTAACTAATAAGACTGCTAATATATATGATAATAAGGCTTTGACTACTGATACGGATATGATATATATGATTGTGATCCTTGAGTGTCAGTATAATTATGATATGAGTATGACTGATACACAGAATAACTTGAATTATAATAGGTTTGATACGATTAATGCTGAGATATAGATTTATCATAATCATCATCGGAATCTGAATCTAAGCGATAACTAGTGCAAGTAGACATTATGCCACTCCTATAGGATAAGTACAGAGATGGTAAAGATCCACTCTTAATTGAGATGCAATTTTATTGCATTAAGATAAAAAGAAGAAAGAGTACAAACTACTTATAATGCAAAGATCACAAAAAAATGAAAGGAATGTAAAAGATAAAAGTTTGTGATTGGTCGAAGGACCAGTTCTTTGGTTGCCTTTATCTGTATTCATACTTGGAGTAGGGAGTAACTGCCCGTTTGTAACCATTACTATTACTAACTTCCACTTAACAACTCCCCACTTTTCCATAACTAAAGTGGGTGGTTGTCTACGTTGTTGTAACTCCTTTGGTGGTTGTAATTAGCGATTACCTCCATTAATTTATCCACTCATTAAATTTAGGCACCAAAGATGTTGGCCAAATAGGCTGAATATCTTTGTAAAATCAGAGAGATTTAGTTGAATATTTTATGTCCAAGATAACACTGGCTAGATCAAATATCGGCCAAATTTTTTCTGGCCAATTAAAAAGAAATCTTATCGGTCAATTGAGAATCCTAACCAAATCCTTCTAGACTAATGTTATGGAATTAAACACTGCATCGCTGAATTCTTCGAAAATGAAATATTTTGAGTTTTTGAAGAGTTCATTAAAATGGTTAATATTTTTGTTATGAGGAAATTCATATGTATTAGCTTAAAAATATATTTTGTTAAAAGATAAGATTTTCTATTGATATGAACATTTTGAAGTGGTATTTAAATAAAACTAATTTTTGATGACTGCCACAAATCCAATGGGAATATAAAATTTCAAAGGCTTGATTACTTTTAGTCATTTTATCAAAAATTATTTTGGTAAATTTTATTTTGTAAAAAATATTAAAATATTCAAGAAATATTGAATTTAAGAAAGGGTCCTACCCAAAAAATTTAAATTTGGATAATGTCACTTGCCCCATGGGTAGGGGCAAATTTAGCATGGGTCCAATGGGGTAACTACCCCCGTTGGCTGAAAGGTTTGTATATACTACATATAATTTATATAAATTTTTATTTAAGAATCATAATACAAAAATTGGACCCACTAAATTTAAAATTTTCCTTTTTAAATATGTTGGGAAATTTTTTTGTATTTTCCAATCAATTAAAATTTACCACTTTTTTACTTAGTTATAGCAACTTGTTCAACCCAAAAATTACTAAAAGTTGTTAAAAATTATCAAAAATTATACCAAACACTCACAAATTAAATAAATTTATTAAAAAATTGTCAAAAATTACTATTTGTTTTACTAAATGTACTAAAAATTATAACTAGCAACTTTTACTAAAATTTGGACTTTTATACGGTACCTAACATTTGTTATTTGAAAATTCTTAACGTCTATTTTTTTTTAATTTCCCCCTCTCATCAAAATTTCTGGACCCGACCATACTCACGAGCACATTGAATTTGTTGGCTTTGTCATCATTAGATTGATCAACCAAGTCGTGCTCTCCAAATGAGGTAATATTATCGACGAAATCTTCTTAAAGTTATCTATCACACCGTGAATCTCATGAATTGAGGAGTGAGTGAGTGAATGAGCCACAAACCTTATGCAATAATTACCCAAACCCTAATTAGAGCCAAATAAATGTATGCCAGAGGATACATTTAAAAAATAACTGAAACAATAAAATCGAAGTCATGGTCTAACCAGATAAAAGTGCTCCAACTAAATCTGAAGTAAAATACTAGCCTTATGGCCTTATAATCATATCAAATAAAATCTAAATTAATTTTACGGTCCAAAATGTTAATCAATAAAGGCTACTATAATGATGCACACCTAAGTTTCTCAAGGTTGCCTATCTAAATTACCAGATTCTGTACATACACCACAGTTTGTAGGGACACAAGCATTAATCCACGGTTGCCCATGATGTATAATGGAAACATATATGATATGTGTGCAATGTACTAAGCACCATATATTCAAATCATTAAAGCATAAATCTAAAAAAAAAAAAAAAATTGAGTAATTATCTTTCATTGTCATGTCACAATCGTCAGAGTCATTGGGCTAACACTATATAGTATTGTCATTCACAAGCCTAAACCCGACGGTAACGATTGGCCAGATAATAATCATTATTGTAGGCTACAAACCTACTGACATGAATACCAATCCCTACGCAGGTTTATGGCTTTCCAACCCGAGGGTAATATTTGTATTCTTCTTATTTTCCCCAGTATCTGTAAACCCCATAATCATAATATCATTTGCATTCTCGTTTATCTTTATTATTATCATCTCTACATAACAACACATTACTATCATATTATCACTTCCATATATATATATTTTTACTTAATAAAATAAATTATTTAAACATTCCAAATTGGCATTCCAAATCACATATGTTTGTTTTTTTGTGTATTTATTTATTCTTAGGAACTGATAAAAGTATAAGGTATTTTTATGAAAAAATATTTACACATTAATATATAGTTGGATTAAATAAGTTTTGAAGAGGTATTATAAAATGAAAGAAAAAACAAATTGAAGAAAAGTATATCGCCCGTACTTGATTAAAATTAATATAACTATTTATAAGTATTAACTTGAAATTTCTCAAGATTTTGGGGGTAAAATTTTAATTTTTTAAAACTTTTAGGTTTGTTATTAAACTTTCTAAAACTAATGGGCCTACAAAGTAATTATAGAAAGTTTTATATATAACCTTTTCCAAGGTTTAAAGTTCCAGTAAGCAACTTTCCAAAGTTTCAGTGAGTCTCGTGTTGGCCGTGGCGTCTTAGTGTCAAGATTTGGACAGAATTCACAAAAAAAAAAAGTCTAAATTTAATTACCTTTGTGTAAAATAAACACATAAAATTTATCAATAAATCCCTACCTCAAATATCTAAAGTAGTAAAATGAATGCCCGTGGGTTGCCAACTAACTTCTTGTATGCTTGTGGTATTATTCCTAATATCAAAAATAATTTTTCTAAAATATTTTATTATAATTTAATTGCAAAAACTTTAAATATATTTGAAGGAATTTAATACACTTACCTAGTCGGCTTGTCTTTTCCGCCCATAGCTTTCTCTCTGTCACTCTCTTTCCCTCTTTTACTTTTTTTTTTTTAATCTTTTACTTTTTCTAGGCTTCCACTCCACACCTGTATGTGTATATATATATATGGTGAAAGGTTGGTTACCATGCAACAAAAATAACTTTGTTGGCAAAGTTTTTGGCAAAGTTTTTTCCACATATTCAAGG
This sequence comes from Sideroxylon spinosum, assembly GCA_003260245.2. Taxonomy (NCBI): domain Eukaryota; kingdom Viridiplantae; phylum Streptophyta; class Magnoliopsida; order Ericales; family Sapotaceae; genus Sideroxylon; species Sideroxylon spinosum. The sequence continues at coordinate 2,078 of QLOD02142927.1, read as the reverse complement.
ATGACGTGGCCATTATTGAAATTTGTATTTTATTTATTTTTTCATCTCCAACTTAAGGCCCACGTCTCTTTTAACCCACATGTATATATATATGTTAAGTTATTATGATTAATAACAAACCATTTGCTCTTTTTTTTTTTTATAAAATAATATATATTAAATCTTTTGGTTATTACATTCTCCTCTCACAAAAATTTCATCCTCGAGATTTTAAAACAACTAGCAAACACTAATGTAGGAGAACATATGTGAATATTTATTTCTTATTCCAGATTCACATTCCCAAATAGAGTCTTTAGTAGCATGATGTTTCCATAAGACTCTGAACAATGGCATTCTCTTTCCACGTAGCCCTTATTCTGGAGAATCCAATATTTGAACTGGTCTCACCTTATATGTCACATCTGAATCTATCTCCATTCCAGTCCAATCTAACATGGTATTGGATCTGGGACATACTTTCAAAGCATAGAGACATGAAATACTTCAAGGATTCTTGACAATTTTGGGAGCAATGCCATTCGGTAAGTAACATTCTCAATTTTAGCCAAGACATCAACAAGGCCAATGTATTTACGTGATAGCTTCACTCGTTGACCGAATCTGAATTGTCCCTTCTGAGGTGAGAATTTCAAGAACAAATGGTCTCCTACTTGAAATTTCAAAGGTTTATGTCTTTGATATGCGGCTACGAGTAGTCTCCAATCGTTGCCTGATAATTCTGATCGTTTCATTTATTTCGTTTTAATTATTCTAGTCCAATTATTGCGGTCTCTCTAACTTAAATCCAGCAGATAGGGGATTTATACGATTGACCATACAAAGCATCAAATGATGCCATTCCAATGGTAGCTTGATAACTATTGTTATAGGCGGATCTACATGATCGACCATACAAAGCTTCAAAAGGTGCCATTCTACTTTAGTTTCCATGGCTAGCTAAAAACTCTACGAAAATTTGGGGATAAAAGAGGAATCCCAATCTAAAACAATAGAAAATGTAGTCCCATGGAGGCCCATAATTTCTTCGATATATAAGCAGACGAAAGTATCTATCGTATCTATCTCTCAAATTGGGAAGAAATGAATCGAATTTGTTAGATGATCCACAATCACCCATATTGCTTCATAAACCTTTTCAGTCTTTCACAATCCTACCACAAAATCCATTGTAATATTCTCCCGTTTCCATTCAGCTATCGGTAATGGCTCTAACAATCCGGTTAGCTGTTGATGTTTGATTTTAACTTGTTGGCAAGTCAAACATCTATTAGTAAACTCTGCTACATCCTCCTTCATTCTGATTCATTGAACTGATGTTTCAAATCATGGTACAACTTTATGCCTCCCGGGTGTACTACCAATTGGGAACGATAGAATTCCCTCGTGACATCTGATTGCATGCAATCATTGTTATTCTTTAGCCAATTTTCACACTCATTTTATGGACATTTATCAAGGGAACTATAAGTTTATTGTGTTTTGATCTTTCTTTGTTGTTTTCAGGCACCTTATAGGAAAATGGATCAACACAGCCAAAACAGAAGCCAAAATATAGGAAGCGGAATCAACAAACAAGTAGGGACGCCCACCTCTGCTTGGCAGGGGCGCCCGCTGAGAGCTTCATCAGCAGGAGCGCCCACCTGTGTTTGACAGGGGTGCCCGCCGAGAGCTTCATCAGCAGGGGCACCTGCCGAGGCCAGTTACTCCGCACATACTGAAGACGGGAAATTATGCGTTTACCCCTGATTTTAGTATGCCTATAAAAAAGCTTATTTCTGATGTAATAAGGATCCAGAACCCTAGACTAGCCATCGTTTCTTCGTTTTTGAGAAAACCCTAGTTTACTTTACTTTCATCTGTTCTTTAATTCTTCGTTACATTGGGTTTTTACGTAAGTTTTTCTTTCGTTAATATACATATTGTTTTGCTGATTTACAATTACATAGTGATTGTTTGCTTTTGAAATCATCTTTTGAATTCTTTAAAGTACTTTTTCTAATTCGATATAAATGTTTTCTCTTTCGAAAAACTTCGTTTTTACCTTCATCATGTTCGGCCAGATTTTTATCTTGGTT